>JAMZAV010004280.1:0-54863 GCA_024449915.1 Sweltsa coloradensis
CAGTTCTCCACACACCCGAGCCAGCATGGCATTTCGCGTGTAAAATGCCCTTTTTCTCCCATAATGCTTTTGCGTGCGCGATATAAGGGCGCTGGTGATTTTGAAAATGTCTAAGGGGACAAAAGCTTTTTTCCTATCCTTTTTGATGAGGTTCGGGGAAGAAAAGATTCCATTCTATTCACTGAGAAAACAATCCTTTTTTTTGTCTATTTGTTAACACAATTCCGGGCTAAAACCGAATCCAATTGCATAAATTTTTTCTGGAGACCTTCGAATATCTGAACTTGAACTGCCACTTTTTTTGAGCGCAATAAAAAATATTTCTCATAAAAATCGCAATTTTACGATTTAAAAAAAAAAATCTTCTACTTCTACACCTACATGCTTTATCCCGATTGAAATTTTTTTTTCACAAAACCCTTTAAATTTTTTATGAATTTTTATTTCGTGTGAAATTTGGGAGCAAAAAAAATTTCCCTTATGAAAATCGCAATTTTCTTTTTTTTTTTCGATTTTTAAAAATTTCTTTGATTATAACACCTATATCCCTTATCCTTGTAATTATTTTTACAGAACATTAATTTTTTGAATTAATTATTCGAAAAATTTCCAAAAATCAAAATTTTTTTCCCTCATAATAATTGAATTTTTACAAAATTTTATTAAAAAAATTCTTCACAAACCCAATCTTTTGGTTGTATTTTTTTTTCCGCCTTTTGGGAGGCAACGAAAAACTTCAATTCACCAACCCCCCAAAAAATTTGCTCGGGGTTTTTTTTGTTGTTGAGTTTTTTTTTTTTGTCGTTTTTTCTAAAAGGCCGATTTGAAAAGGGGGGACCTTCAATTCTGACTTAGCCTGATTTTTTGGAAAATGAAAATAATTTCCAGAATATGATTGGACATTTTTTTAGTTTTATAATTTTTTCGTAACATTTGCCTTCTGACCAAAGGGGGGGCCAAAAACGCATATTTCACATGGCATTAAGGTAATGTATGTTTTTTTTGGAAAAGTTGAAAGTTATTCCAGAAATGAATAAAGTTTTTTGGTTTTTTTAGGAAAATTTATTAAATAAAATTGACAACAATCATACACATTAAAACTTAAAAAAAGGGAAAATTTTTAAAAGCAATAAAAACTTAAAAGTATTAAGGGATTAAGTTTAAAATTTTATTTTTTAAATATTTTTAAAATTTACTATCAAATTAAAAAAAAAAAAAAATGAAAAAAAAACCCAAAATTTAAAAAAAAAAAAAACCAAGACAAAAAAAACTTTTAAAGAATAAAACAAAAAAAAATTTTTAAAAAAAAAAAATAAAAAAAAAAAATCAAAAATGGTATAAATTTTGTCAGAATAAGATTTTGGGGACTTAAAAAAAAATTTTATCCTTAATCTAAAAAATTGAAAAAGAAAAAAAAATGTTAGCAAATGTGCTAAATAAAATTTTTGTGATAATAGCATTAAAAAAGTTTATTTATGTTGTTTTTTTGGGTAATTTCAGTGTAACATGCCTAACAAAAGGTTCATTTTAATTAATTTACATCAATCACTGGGTCTTTAAAACCTTTTTCTCTAGGTTCTTTAAAATTAACTAAAATTGTTATTGGTGAGCGAGAAAAGATTCCTTTCACTACACGGGGAAAAAAAAACCCCAAATTTTTTTTTCCCTTTTTAAATTTTATTGTTTTTTAACACGTTTCCCGGGCTAAAACCAAACCCCAATTTGCAATAAAATTTCCGGAGGCCATCAAATCTCTAACTTAGAACCAAATATCAAATCAACCCTTTACAAAATTTAACACGTGTTCTAGCCGATTTCTAGCCTCCCCGGGGTCATTAGCAGGCTCCCCCACCTTGTACATCCCCAGGGCGGTAAAACAAACCTTTAAAAAAGGGTGAAACCTATCCAGGTTCCCAAAAGTTCCACCATTCTTACTTTTTGTACTCTTCTTGTATAAAAAAATACTTCATCCTTGTGATTTTGCCTTTTAGGATAAAATTTCGCCCATAAATATATTCCAAACGTCACAGTTGCGACCCACTTCCCCAGCTGTGGGGTGTCGGGGTGAGCAAGGTGGCACTGCGTCCCGCTCATTTTGGGAGATCAAACCCTGTCAGGGCTGAAAAGTCAAAGTTAAATAAACTTTCCGTTCAAGTTTTTTAAACCCCTTGACGCCTAATGTATCTTTTTCGATACTCTGGTAATTTAATTCAGAAGTTGGTACCACTGTGCCCTTGTTGTATCAAAAATGATCTAGGTCCCCGTTAGGGCGCCGCAGCCAACGCGGTGCGCTACACATCTGGCCCTTATACGCAGCAGATTTTGGGGTATTTGGGGTGTCCCCGCCTCAGAAACGTGATGTGAACTTGAAAGCTATCAAAATCGGGGGATTTGGTACTGACAACACATGGGGACATCCAAATGTGGTTGGGTACGAGATTCCTTTTTGGTGAAAACGCTTAAAACATCTCAAAATCACTTTAAGGAAGTTGCTCTACTACTTTCTATTTGCCGTTGACCAAAAAAAGGGGGCTAAAACATTCTATTTACGACTTTAAGGTTATATTTGTATATGCCTTTTGAAAAAAAAAAAAATGTTTGCGGGAATCTTCCAAAAATTAACAAAGAAACAAATTTTACTTGAAAATGATCCCTACATAATTAAAAAAAAAACAAGTTTTTGGACACTGATATTTTACAATCTATTTTTAAAATGGTAATCGTACTATACAAATTAATTATTTGAAAAAATTATTATATTTAAAAAAATAATTTTGCAAGGGAATTTCAAAATAATGAGTCCCACACATAAAAAAAACTTGAAAAAATACACCCAAAACCTTAACACTAAAAAAGGGAAATAGATCTTAAACAAGGCCAAGCTCATCTACCCTTCCACATTTGCGCATTTTTAAATTTCTAAACTACGTGTCCATAACAAACCCTTTGAAGTTTGGCACTAAATTAGTATGCCCAAATTCTTTAAAATTTAATAAAAAAAAAGAATCTTTGAACTATTACGTTTAAATTAATATTGCAATTCTTTTTTCCCAAAGCTTTCAAAGTGTTGTTACGGGAAAAGTATGTTTTAATAAAAATGCGAAAATTGGATGTTTAAGAGTTTGGGCCTTTTTTTTTTTTTTTCTTTTTGGTGGTAAGGTTTGGTTTTATTTTTACAAGTATTTGTTATCTGTACCTGCCCCAAAATGATCCAGCGCAAACACCCTCCCAGATGAAATTTAAGTTGGGTTTAAAGTAACTTTCGCTACTCAAGAGGGCAGTGCATTAAATTTCTTAAAAGTTTCCCGAGCAAAAAATGCAGCACTGTTTGGAGTCTTCAAGAAAAGTATATCTTTCAATTATTTTTATTACCATATCATGTGTTAATTTAAAATTGTTTAAGTTGCACCCAAATTAGTTTTGTTATTTTCAGATAGTTTGTTGTTTTTTTTTGCGCACAAAAAGGGGTACATACTTGTAAACTTGATTCATTGAAATTGCTTTGGGGTCGGCATTGTATTAATTTTTAAAATCCTAATCCTATTTTTTATTAAACTGGGAAAGCTTCGCAAACGTTTTTTTCAGGTCGTTGTTAGATGAGCGTAATTTTTTTAAAACGAAAGGAGAGTAAAATTGTTATTTTCATGAAAAACTATTTTTCGTTGCGCTAAAATTCACCCCAAAGATTTTACGGTAGGCCTAGTTCATAAAATTAATTTTTCTGTAAAAAAAATCGTTACAATGGGAAAAAACATGTAGTTTTATAAAAAAAGTGTAAAAAAAAAACGAAAAATTGCGTTTTTTCATAAAAAATTATTTTTTTTTGCGCTAAAATTTCACAAATAAAAAAATTTCATAAATTTAAAGGGTTCTTTTTAAAAAAATCTTTAAAAATTGGGATAAAGCATTAGGCGTTTTAAGTCAAAAAATGTTTTAAAAATCAAAAAATCGTCGAAATTGTGATTTTCATGAAAAACATTTTTTGTTGCGCTCGAATTTCACACGAATAAAAAAATTTAAAATTAAAGGTTCTGTGAAAATCTTTTCCCATTGGCTAAAGCAGTGGGGTTTGTCAGTCAAAAAATTTAAAAAAAAAAATCAAAAAAAAAATCGAAAATTGCGATTTTCATGGAAATGTTTTTTCACTTGCGCTCAAAAACGTGGCAGTTTTTGGGTTCAGAGTTTTCCGGGGCCTCCAAAAAATTTCATCGAAATTTGGGTGTATCGGTTTAGCCGGGAATCGGCCACAACACACAATAATACAAAAAAAGAAAAAAAAAAAAGAAAAAATAGAATTTTTTCCCTCCAGTATGAAATGGAATCTTGGGTTTCGGTTCCTCCCTCATCCAAATTAAAATTTATTTTTTTCATTAAAATTTTCTCCTGTTGATGAAAGATATAAAATTTTGGGGAAAAATTTAAAAAAAAGTAAAAAATGTCTTCCGGGGGCATATTGTATTGTTTTTTAAAAGCACTAGAAGTTTTTTTAGAAAACAACTCACACAAAAAAAGAAAAACTGGGCACAATTTTAGTAAGTACTGATCCCAAATTTTTCTGCAATTATTTTTTAAAACAAATTGACATAAACCAAAAAAACATCACAATACATTTTAAAGGGAAAGGCTTCTAGCCATCGTGTAGTGTTATCTTTTTTGTGTGGTAAGGTTAAGTACAGAAAAAAATGTTTTTTCAAAAACAGATCAGGGGGTGGGTTCTTGCCCGGGTGTTTTCTTGTGACTGGGAAGGGGACTGCTACAAAAAACGTTTTTAATAACCAAGGGAATGGCTTCTCGCCCCTGTGTTTTTTTTCTTTGATGGGAAAGGTGACTGTACAGGGAAAACGTTTTTTCCATGATCACAAGGAATGGGTTCTCGCCCGTGTGTTTCCTTGGCTGGAAAAGGTTTCTGCACAGGAAAACGTTTTTTCCATAGATCAAAGGGAATGGCTTCTCGCCCGTGTTGTTCTCTTGTGTTGGGAAGGTCATTGCTAAAGGAAAACTTTTTTTTTACTAGATCACAAGGGAAAGGCTTCTCCCCGTTGTGTTCTTTGTGTCTGGTAAGGATACTGCTACAGGGAAAAAGTTTTTTCACATAATCACAAGGGGAAAGGCTTCCCTGTGTGTGTTCTCTTGTGTCTGGGGAAGGTCATTTCCCAAAAGGAAAAAATTTTTTTTACTAGATCACAAGGGAATGGCTTCTCGCCCTGGGTGTTCTCTTGTGACTGGTAAGGGGACTGCTACAGGGAAAAAATTTTTTCAATAGATCACAAGAAATGACTTTTGCAAGTGTGTGATCTCTTTTGCTCAGTAGAGACTGTTGCCATGGAATATTTATTACAAATTTTTCACTATTTCTTAACATGCCGGTTTTTTCCTCACGTCTTTCCCGACTAGAAGGATCGGTGAAACTCTCCTCACGCGGGTCCACGGAGGGGGGCGCAAGTGCTGCTTTACGCGGGAACTACCACTTGGGTTTGAAGTGTTACTTAATTGAACTCGTTCTTCAGAAAAATCCTTTGTTGAAGCTTCAAAAATTACCGGGAAAAAAAGGTTGAACCGGATGGGGGCAACATTTCATCTAAATAAAAAAAAAAAATAACGTATTTACTTTATTTAGCCCATCGGTGATGCCGCACTCTTTAAATTTTAACAGTCAAATTCAGAGATTAGGGTTAAAAACTATTGACAAAAGGCTTCAATAAAGGGTGCACTCTAAAAATAAATATACAATTTTTGGATAGCGAAGCGAAGACTTCAATTTTACGACCTATTTACTTGATTATACCACAAACGATGATGGGCCCCACTCTTTTTTTGAACGTCAAATTTTAAAGATTAGGATAAAATACTATTGACAAAATGGCTTACATAATGGCGCACTCTTAATTCCTAGTACAATTATTGGGTGAGCAAAAAGGGAAAATTTAATTTTACTGCCCCCAAAATTACCTCGGGTGTTTTTTTTTGTTTTTTTCTGTCTGTTTGTTAACTCTCTACCGGCAAACGGCATCTGATCTTGATGAAAATTGGAGGGGACCTTTGAAATCTGGATTAGAGGTGCATTGTTTTTGGGTACAATCGAAGAAAAATTTCTCAGAATATCGTACTTTTACGATTTTTTCCGATTTTTTGTGCGTATTTTCGTGCCCTTTGGGGGTTCTGACCAAACGGGGGGGGCTACAAATTCTATTATACATGGACATTATGGTTATGGTGATGGTAACCTTTTGAAAGAAAAATTTAAAAAGTTAGCTAGAATCCATAAAATAAAGTTTTTTTATAATTTTTACGGTAAAAAATACCAATTTAAAGTAACAATAGAAACTTGACAACAAACACCTACAAAGCGTAGGCACAAAGCAAAGCACTTGCAAAATAAGATATCCGACGCAAACTAAAAAAATAAAAAAAAACTCATTCACAACGCGACTAAAAAAAAACTTTGCGAAATTCCTAGTTAAAAGATCAACTAACAGTACTTTGGGTCCCCTCGCTTTTTTAAATTTAAATTTTCATTTCTGAGGGGTTTTTTACCTTTAAAAATCAAAACAGCCCGCTAACGCCGTATTATTTAGAAAAAAAACAGGAAGACATACAAAAATCGGGCCTATTTATCTCTGTTAAAACATTTTGATAAAAATTTGAAAAACGTGCACAAACAATCACTGAGTTTTTAGAGAGCAACAAACTATTTCTGATGAGCAACATGGCTTCCGTAAGAAAAGATCTCCGAGACGGGAATTTGTTTGTTTTGATAAAGTGTTGACAATATTTATAAGCATAAACAAGTGTAGCTATTTTTGAGATCTTACAAAGGGTTTTACTGCTTGGACTTTGAAATAGTACCTAATAATCAATCAGTAAACGTTTCTCTTTTGGGGGTTTGAGGGAATGCTCTTCGATGGATCTTTCGTATTAACAAAACCGGGAAGCAATTGTTAATTGCAATGAAATAACAAAAATAAATTTTCAACAATCCTGTGCTGATTTAAAATGCCAAAAATGGCCAAACCCCAAACTCTGTCCTTGGGTGCCTGTTTCTTAAAAAATTCATTTTAAAGACCTACCGGGGGCCCTAACCAAGTGAAAAAAATCAATTTATACGCAGACGACCTACGGCTTTTTGTCCAGAGAGCATTTAAACGTTTTGGGAAATTTAAATCATACATCACAGTAAGTGGAGTCTCGTAATTGAAAGAAACACCCTCTTATGAACAAAAAAAACTTTTGTTTTGCATTTTTAAAAACAAAGTTGAAAGGTTTGGGAAACCGACAATTCCGGAGTTATATCAAAAACCCAAAAGGCTTGTTTACGCAAAGCTCCCCGCAGAGCGCGTCACGGCACTACCGCCCTAAACCCGGGTCCCCCAAAACTTATGCTGAGCTGCTTTCGCCTGTTAGGTATCTGTGGACCGGGGGCTTTGAAATAAAAAATGTTAGTAGGGGGTGCATGTCAAAAATCTAGTTGAAAAAAAGGGGTTTTCAAAAATGATTATGTTTTCAGTTGGGCCCCCCGGGGCAAAAAGGCGCCACATGCTTTTAGCTCTTTTTTTAATTGTGCTATCGTCCAAATTCCCTTGTTCAAAAGTTTAAACACAAAAAAAAGGCTATAGAATAAAAATTTTGGTTTTAATAGGCCGTCAAAAAAAATGTTTGCTTACCTAGTTGCTCTGCAGGTCAGCTTGAGAGAAAAGACAGACTTCCTTGGGTCTGTCTGGCTCTTTTTCACCGTACAGAGTGTACCTCCTGCTTTGGGTTTATATTTTTCCCGGGAGAGGCTGGGGAATATTTTTGCTTTCCCGACATGCCGCCCGCTTTAGACAAAAGAAGACTTCGTCTGGGGTACTACTGTTGGCTCTTTTTTCCCAGTACAGAGTGTCCTCCTGTTGGTTTTATATTGTTTTCCCGGGGGAGGTGGGTAAAAGATTGCTTTCCTAGATCCTCTGCAGGGCAGTTGAGAGAAATGACAGCTTCCTCTGGGGTACTGTTGGCCTTGTTTTTACCTGTACAGAGTGAACCCCTGTTGGTTGATGTGGTTCCCCGGAAGGCGGGTAATATTATTTCTTCCTATCACCTGCAAGTCAGCTTTAGAGAAGTGGGCTTTTCCCCTTGGCTACTGCTGGCTCTTGTTTACCTGACGGTGTACCTCCTTTGGTTTTTATTGTTCACAGGGAAGGCTGGGGAAAATTATTGCTTACCCAGCACTCGCCGCCAGCTTTAGACAAATGACAGACTTGTCTGGGCTACTACTGTCTGGCTCTTTTTTTCACCTGTACAGAGTGTACCTCCTGCTTGGCTTGATGTGGTTCACAGGGAGAGGCTGGGTAATATGTATTGCTTGGGTCGGGGGCGTTGCGTATAAACTCCTTAGGGTATAATCCTCCCTCCGTATAAAACTAAGTTGGAGTGTTTTTGGGTGGGTCTTTCGGTATAAAACGAAGAAAGGGTACGTAGCACCTAAACCTCTTTGCACATAATCCTCCCTCGATATAATTTTGATTTTAGGTCGAGAGACCCTACCAGATGGGTCTTAAAGTAGAAAAGTTATGTTGAAAGACTCTACTTGAGGGGTCTCAGCACATAACACTTTCGGCCTAAAGACACATCTGGTAGGGTCCTTAGTGTATAACATTTTCGATCGAGAGACCTATCCGGGATGGGTCGTAGCGTATAAAATTTTGAGCAAACTGAACCGAAAATCGTTGAAAATGCTTGAAAGTGGCCTGGATTAAGCTGTTATATTGAACGACCCATGCAGTAGCACCGTAGGGCATACAAATTTTCGATCAAAAGATACCCCTGGTAGTGTCTTACTGTATAAAATATTTCGACTTAGAATATTTTTGATCGAAAGGCCCTACAGGTTGGGTCTTACCGTATAACTTTATGTCGTACGACCTATTCAGTTACGTATTAAGATAGAAAAAGTACAGAATTATACGGAGAGACCCTTACAGTAGCACCGTAAGATATAACATTTTCGATTGAAAGTTACCCCTGGTAGTGTCTTACTGTATAAAATATTTCTACTTAGAATATTTTCGATCGAAAGGCCCTACAGGTTGGGTCTTACCGTATAACTTTATGTCGTACGACCTATTCAGTTACGTATTAAGATAGAAAAAGTACAGAATTATACGGAGAGACCCTTACAGTAGCACCGTAAGATATAACATTTTCGATTGAAAGTTACCCCTGGTAGTGTCTTACTGTATAAAATATTTCGACTTAGAATATTTTCGATCGAAAGGCCCTACAGGTTGGGTCTTACCGTATAACTTTATGTCGTACGACCTATTCAGTTACGTATTAAGATAGAAAAAGTACAGAATTATACGGAGAGACCCTTACAGTAGCACCGTAAGACATACATTTTCGTTGAAAGTTACCCTGGGAGTGTCTTACTGTATAAATATTCGACTTTGAATATTTTCGAGAAAGGCCCTACAGGTTGGGTCTTTTTCCCATAACTTTTTTTCTAATACTATTTTAGTTACGTATTAAGATAGAAAAAGTACAGAATTATACGGGAGACCCTTGACAGTAGGGACCGTAAGATATAACATTTTCGATGAAAGTTACCCTGTAGTGTCCCCTTTTAAAAATATTTCTACTTAGAATATTTCGATGAAAGGCCTTACAGGTTGGTCTTACCTATAATTATGTCGTACGACCCATCATTACTATTTAAAATAGAAAAAGTACAATTATACGGAAGACCCTTACAGTACACCGTAAGATTAAATTTTCGATTTAATTACCCCTGGTAGTGTCTTACTGTATTTTAAAAAATTTCGGGCTTTGAATATTTTTGAAACGAAAGACCCTACAGGGTTGGTCTTACCGTATTAACTTTATGTCGTACGACCCATCAGTAAGTATAAAAAATAGAAAAAGTCAGATTTAAAACGGAGAAACCCTTACAAATAGAGCCGTAACGACATTTAAAATTTTCGATCGAAAGATACTTGGTAGTTCTTTCGTATAAAAATTTTCGATTGAATATTTCGATCAAAGGCCCACAGGTTGGGTCTTAACCCGTATAAAACCCGTGTCTACAGCAACATAGGCCGTGGATCGAGCTATTTTGTAGTGTCATTTTCAGACACTTTTGGTGACCGTTTGAGAGACAATGAAAGATTTTTTCAAGGATTTTCCTTAAGAAGGTTTTATAAAAATTTTAGCCCCATGTCCCTCGCGAAAGTGTGGGCATACCCCGCAGGGCCAAAATCCAAAATGGCGGCCGTTTACCACATCTGGACACTATCTTTTTCAATGGTTTAGCCTAGAGTATCGGTATATGTGGTTTTTAAAGGTTTTGAGGGTCGAGGAATCGTTTCTGAGTCGTTTGGCGATTAAGACCCATTTTTTAAAGCTTTTGAATCCAAGATGGCCGTCGTTTGCAGCTTGGAATTAGCCCGTTTCTCGAAATCGTGTAAGAACTTTCATATAAGACTCGAATTTAAAGCCTGTTCACATAATTTTAATAATTTACAGAAGAGCTCTCAGACGTGCTCATAAAACTAAAATTGGTCAAAAATTCAATAATAATACGAAAAAATGTGCTCCTTTTATAGGACAATTTAGCGATTTTCTAAAGTGCTGTGATAAGAGTGGCTATGGCACATGAATTGAGAGACAATGACGATTTCTCAACGGATTTGTCCTCTAAGAAGGTTTTATAAAAAATTTAGCCCCCATGCCCCTCGCGAAAGTGTGGGCATACCCCGCCAGGGCCCAAAATCCAATATGGCGGCCGTTTACCACATCTGACACTATCTTTGCAATGGTTTAGCCTAGAGTATCGCGTAGTATGTGGTTTTTATGGTTTTGAGGGTCGAGGAATTCGTTTCTGAAGTCGGTTTGGCGATTAGACCCATTTTTTAAAGCTTTGAATCCAAGATGGCCGTCGATTTGCAGCTTGGAATAGCCAGTTTCTCGAAATCGTAGTAGAACTTTCATATAAGACTCGAATGAAAGCCCTGTTCACATAATTTTGAATAATTGACAGAAGAGCTCTCAGACAGTGCTCATAAATCTAATAATTGGTCAAAACTTCAATAATAATACGAAAATATGTGCTCCTTTTATAGACAATTTAGCGATTTTCTAAAGTGCTGTGATAAGAGTGGCTATGGCACATGAATTGAGAGACAATGACGATTTCTCAACGGATTTGTCCTCTAAGAAGGTTTTATAAAAAATTTAGCCCCCATGCCCCTCGCGAAAGTGTGGGCATACCCCGCCAGGGCCCAAAATCCAATATGGCGGCCGTTTACCACATCTGACACTATCTTTGCAATGGTTTAGCCTAGAGTATCGCGTAGTATGTGGTTTTTATGGTTTTGAGGGTCGAGGAATTCGTTTCTGAAGTCGGTTTGGCGATTAGACCCATTTTTTAAAGCTTTGAATCCAAGATGGCCGTCGATTTGCAGCTTGGAATAGCCAGTTTCTCGAAATCGTAGTAGAACTTTCATATAAGACTCGAATGAAAGCCCTGTTCACATAATTTTGAATATTGACAGAAGAGCTCTCAGATAGTGCTCATAAATCTAATAATTGGTCAAAACTTCAATAATAATACGAAAATATGTGCTCCTTTTATAGACAATTTAGCGATTTTCTAAAGTGCTGTGATAAGAGTGGCTATGGCACATGAATTGAGAGACAATGACGATTTCTCAACGGATTTGTCCTCTAAGAAGGTTTTATAAAAAATTTAGCCCCCATGCCCCTCGCGAAAGTGTGGGCATACCCCGCCAGGGCCCAAAATCCAATATGGCGGCCGTTTACACATCTGACACTATCTTTGCAATGGTTTAGCCTAGAGTATCGCGTAGTATGTGGTTTTTATGGTTTGAGGGTCGAGGAATTCGTTTCTGAAGTCGGTTTGGCGATTAGACCCATTTTTTAAAGCTTTGAATCCAAGATGGCCGTCGATTTGCAGCTTGGAATAGCCAGTTTCTCGAAATCGTAGTAGAACTTTCATATAAGACTCGAATGAAAGCCCTGTTCACATAATTTTGAATAATTGACAGAAGAGCTCTCAGATAGTGCTCATAAATCTAATAATTGGTCAAAAACTTCAATAATAATACGAAAATATGTGCTCCTTTTATAGACAATTTAGCGATTTTCTAAAGTGCTGTGTAAGAGTGGCTATGGCACATGAATTGAAAGACAATGACGATTTCTCAACGGATTTGTCCTCTAAGAAGCTCTAAGAAGCTCTTATCCAAAGAAGATTACAAGATATTCTTGAGCAGGAGGAAGTCTGGAGCTAGAGGACGAAGTCAGAGCAAATATGAAAGCATTTGTCCTCTCAAAAGTCTATGCTGAAAGCGCAGATGCTACCTGCGCGCAAGCCAGAGCTTCGAAGTGGCACAAATGAAGAACAAGAGTACGATTCGACTCCCACCTGATGACGACTCGTTGGATCTCCATGTGCAAAGGACGAATTACATTGTGTATTGCCAGCTCCATTACGAGCTGCTAGATCATCCGTCCCCATTGGTCATGGCTGGGAAATTCTAAATGGGAAGTGCCGACCAGTGCGCCACACCCTACCCCCCTTGCCCCAGCAGCTCAAAACTCGTGGTTGTCCAGATGACAGAGGTGAAGATAGTGGCAGCGATGAGGAGAGAAGGGAGTGTGGAGAGTCAAACAGATTCAGACGAACAGTAATGGTGAATGTAGTGAGTGCACTAATGATTGGTAGTCTAATTAAGAGATGTTATTGTGAAAGTTGTGCTTCAAACAGAAGTCATAGCTCTACTGTCAATTATTCAAAATTACTTGAACAGGGCTTTCATTCGAGTCTTATATGAAAGTTCTACTACGATTTCGAGGAAACTGGCTATTCCAAGCTGCAAATCGACGGCCATCTTGGATTCAAAGCTTTAAAAAATGGGTCTAATCGCCAAACCGACTTCAGAAACGAATTCCTCGACCCTCAAAACCATAAAAACCACATACTACGCGATACTCTAGGCTAAACCATTGCAAAGATAGTGTCAGATGTGGTAAACGGCCGCCATATTGGATTTTGGGCCCTGGCGGGGTATGCCCACACTTTCGCGAGGGGCATGGGGGCTAAATTTTTTATAAAACCTTCTTAGAGGACAAATCCGTTGAGAAATCGTCATTGTCTCTCAATTCATGTGCCATAGCCACTCTTATCACAGCACTTAGAAAATCGCTAAATTGTCTATAAAAGGAGCACATATTTTCGTATTATTATTGAAGTTTTGACCAATTATTAGATTTATGAGCACTATCTGAGAGCTCTTCTGTCAATTATTCAAAATTATGTGAACAGGGCTTTCATTCGAGTCTTATATGAAAGTTCTACTACGATTTCGAGAAACTGGCTATTCCAAGCTGCAAATCGACGGCCATCTTGGATTCAAAGCTTTAAAAAAATGGGTCTAATCGCCAAACCGACTTCAGAAAACGAATTCCTCGACCCTCAAAACCATAAAAACCACAATACTACGCGATACTCTAGGCTAAACCATTGCAAAGATAGTGTCAGATGTGGTAAACGGCCGCCATATTGGATTTTGGGCCCTGGCGGGGTATGCCCACACTTTCGCGAGGGGCATGGGGGCTTAATTTTTTATAAAACCTTCTTAGAGGACAAATCCGTTGAAAAATCGTCATTGTCTCTCAACGGTCACAAAAGTGTCGAAAATGACTCTACTATATAGGCTACCATATCTAGTTAGTTTCGTGTTTGATCACTAGATGGTATAGCAATGCACGGATATGGAAATGCATGGCGCCAACTTTTTAAAATGACTATGTTTGATTGAACATTCCCCACGGGAACACAAACTTCGGTTCTACATAGTAATTTGGTCGGTAAGGTCGGACACTGACAAAACTAAACTAATAAACAGTCTTTTATTATGTCAGCACCCTGCACTATACCTTGGGTGTGTTAATATGCTTGTCAGTATAATGTTTTGTCAACTTAAACTTACCCTTTTATGTTATTAACTTTTGTTCTAGACTGAATTATAATTTATTATAATTTTTTAAGTATGTCTACCTAGAATAGAATTAAGTATATAAAGTATATTCTGTGTTTTTAGAATATCTATTTTTCACACTCTCTTGGGGAGCAGTGCATATCTGTACAGTACACGACCCCCAAAATGAAATAAAGAATCATTTTTATTCTTTTTCAACAAATACCAAACTTTGGCCAAACGGGTTTTATTTAGTTAGTAGGGTTTAGTACTTTTTTTCAATCCATCGCAAGCCCCGTGAACGTGCTACCCTACGTTTCGGTTACTGTGGTAGCCGTTCTCCTTTAAGGCGTCCGGACCCAGGGTTTTTCGCCTCATTCCCAAACAAAAACTGCCCACCCCATACAAGAGGGTATGAACATTGCTCCATATCCATGAAGGCCAACTACCCAAAAAGTTTGATAAAGTCCCCCAAATTTTCGAGATAAAGATAAAAATATAAAAAAAAACTATCTGATAAAGATAATAATTTGGTATTGACGTTTTTTTTTTAAAAATTTTTTTTTTTTCCCCCAACAGCAGTTTTCTTGCATCGAAATTTGTAGACTGAAAGTTGACATTATATACCCGGGTACGAAATTTTTGGCCCAAAAAACATGGTTGTGCATTGGTTTAAGGTTTGGGAAAGGGAAAAAATTTTTTTTTAAAAGGGGATAATTTAAACGAGGGAGTGGACGCCCCGATTCCCCATTAAACTCAAAACGGTTTTCCATTCTTGATTTGTCTGTCGTCGTACGTCAAAAACAGCCGAACCCCCTAAAACAGATTGGGCTGAAATTTTAAACAAAATCCGGTACGAGTTTATTGAAAAATGCTAAAAAAATCATGATCCTTTGCGTTTTTCCCACAAAAATAAAATGTGATTTTTTTAAATATCAAAACATTTTTTTAGATCATCTAGGGGGAGACAACAGTGGCTTGCAGCCTTTGGTAAGCAGTCCCCTCCCGCACGGGGGGTTGGGTTCGTTTTTACCCCTAGTCGAATTTTTGTATTTTTTCCACACATAAAATTTTTGAGGGGGTTAAGGTATTCCACCGCTTTTTTTCTTTTTAAAAAATATGACAAAGTTAAAAAAGGGAATGGTTTGAAACTGGTTTTTTAGAAAATCAAAAAATTTTTTTCCAAAATTTTTTTCGACCCGGTACAGGGCCCAAATTACCACCTAAAAATAATTTCAAATTCAATTTCGCCGGGCACACCATCCTTAGGGTTTTGTGCTTTTGACTTTAATTTTTAACTGTTTTTTATGGACTGACTGAGAGAAAAAGATTTATTTTAAAAATTTTTCTTTCCAGCAATTTTTCGTTTGGCGGGTATTTTTTTTTACCGATTTGTACCGCCCAACGAAAAAATTTATTTGGAAAACCATTCTGTTTGACCACATCTTCTAGAATACAAATTTTCTTCTTCAGATGATTTGCATCACCTTTCTGTGTACTTTTCTGTGTATAATGTGTACGTACTGACGGACTGGGGGGGCTGGTGATGATGAAAAATTAGAATTAGAAACACCCAGGATCTAGGCTGCAATGTCTACTTTTTCCCAGCTGGTCCCAGGTTAAATTTTCCGGTGGAGGAATTTTTTTTTAATTTAGTCTAGGTACCAACTAACGGTCATATTTTCCTACAAAAAGAAACCCCTCAGTAATTTTAAATTTTCGGAAAATTGAATTTTAAATTTTTTGCTACTTTTTACCTGCCCCAAGGGACCTTTTTGAAATTGGTTGTAAATTCCCTTAGAAAATATAAATTACAATGTTTTTTTGGGCGGCCATTTTTTTTTTTTTTGCGACGGGTCCCTATCAAAATTGTTAAAGTACGTTTCATAACGAATCGTTGATACCAGATCAAAATCTTTAATAAATTATTGTCCCTCACGAAATGTTTTTTCAAACATCAAGATCAAAACTCGATGCATTTTTTAAACATTACACATGCCGCGCTTAAAATACTTATCTGGGGATGTTTTTTGTGGAAATAAAATGAAAGGACCATTAAATCAAAAAAGATATGCTACGAAAAAAAACCCAAAAACAATTTCCCCAAAAACCGTTTGGGTCATGTAATATTGCCCATAAGATCCATAACGATGCGAGTGGGGTAAATAATTATTTTTTGTAACTAACCTCAGTAAATATTAAAGTTTCAACAAAATGGTAAATATTAGTTTATTGCTTTTAAATTAAACCTTTTTTAAAACGGTATAGGGAAATTTAAAAAATGGGTAAATTTTAAATGTATGCGAGTTAAAATTTTCATGGGGCGGCCCTTTTTTTTTTTCCCATAGAAGGGCTCGAAAAAAATCAAATTTTTTTCCCATAAAAATTGTTAATTCAATCAATTCAAAGGGTTTTTATTTTCATTAGCAATTGAAAAAGCTTGCTCACTTTAAAAATACATTTTTATGTACAGTTTTTTGAAACACGTTTTAAACTAATTCTAAATCTACTTACAAAATACCTGATTTTTTGCATATTTAATTCACAGAAAAATAAATTAACATTTATTATTTTACATCGAAATAAAATTTAAAATTTTTAATTATATAAAATTTTTATAACAAAAATATTCCTCATCGGGGTTCATAACAATCGATTGTACCCCATACATATTTGTTTCCCCTATTGTGCTCTAAAAAAAATCTTTAAAAATTACAAAAATTCAAAAAAACAAAACCTCAAAAATATTAAACTTTCTGGAAAAATTTTGGGTTAACTTTTTATACACTTTTTGTCCTTTTCAACGGTGTATTTACAATTAAAACGGCAAAATATTTTCAAAGATTTTTTATTTAAAATGTTCAATGACGGCGGCCATCTGTTTTTGCCCAGGGAAGGTTAGTAAAAAAATCAAAATTTTACTTAATCAAATTGTTTAAGTTGGGTTTCAAACGAATCGATTGATACCAAATATCAAATTTGTTTCACCAAGTGTCCGACAAAATGATTTGAAACAAAAAGACACACAGTAGAAATTTATTCATCTACACATGCCACGTTCAATTAAAAAAATCGGTATAAATGTAAAAAATTAAAATCATGGATTCAAAAAAACACAACTAAATAATTCACCAAAAATCAACTTAAGAAATGTAAAATTTTTTTACCTAGAAATATCGTTCCAAAACGAGAAATGTAAAGTAAAATTTAAAGTTTTTAACAAAACCCTCAAAATATTGGATTTTAAAAAAATTTGTAAAATTTATTTGAATTTTATCTAAACCTTTCGAAGGTCCCTTTAAAATTGAAATCGGTAAAATATTACGGAGATACCTATTTTAAATTCAAAAGCGGGGGGGCCCATTTTTTTTAGATATCCCCCCCCCGGTCTCAGCCAAAAAATAAAGACTCTCACCATCGAAATTTTTTATCTATGGATAATACGATCGATTAACACATACATGCTCTTTCCCGTTTCGGCCAGGGAATTACCTATGCTCCCCTCTAAAATTTAAAAAAAAAAATTTAATTTTTTATTTAATTTAAATTTTAAATTTTTTAAAAAAATCTTCAGAAAGTTCTGATTTTTTACAAAACAACAGAAAAATCCGCAAACCAGGGCACTCAAGCCCCAAATTACGCTCCCCCAAAACGGGGGGACTTAAGCGTTTTCCGCGTTAAAAGAAACTTTTTTTTCAGTCAGTCTATAGAAACCATTTAAAATTTTAATGTCACAAAAACAAAACACCCTACTTTGAAGGGTGGCCTTGGCGAATTGAAGTTGGAAATTTTTTTGAGAGGCTATTTTGGTTGTACCTGATCGAAAAATTTAAAAAAATTTTTTTATTTTCTAAAATACCCAGGTTTCAAACCCATTTACTATGTTTTGACTGGTGGGCATATTTTGGAAAAAATAGAAAAACGCGGTCGAAAACCCTTTAATCCCGGTTTCCCACTTTTCGCTGCGGAGACCTTCTTCCAGATTTGGGGAAATAAATGATTTTTCTATTGTTTTTTTTCCCCCTTTTTTTGGGTTCAGGTTTTTGTTACATAGCGGTCATAGCCCTATAATTACCGGATAGTGATCAGATATGCTAGTATGTATTATTGCAGTAAAAAAATTTAAAGACTTGCGGATTTAGAAATTGTGGCGATGCATGAAGGGGATTGTGAATTAACTCGTGACTTGTTTTATTAGGTATGAAACCTTTTGTGCTTAAAGAATTAAGTAGTTTTCTGTTTTTTGTGATCTTTGTTATATATTCATGAAATCAATGTTATATCCCCTTTAATATTAAGTTTTTTTCATGAAAGTTGTAGTGTGCTTTTCATAATTTCATTTATAAATAATTTATTTTGCTGGATGGTGATCTGTGATGGCGAGGATGGAAAACGCTCAGATTTTGTTTAATCTAAATTTTGGTGACGTAGCGAGCGCAGCGAGGAACGAAGTTTCCATTTCACTACACGGAAAAAAAATGGGAATGTTATTCTTTTTTCTTTTTTTCCGTTTGTATTTTTGTGTTTTTTAACACGATTCCGGCAAACAATACCCCAAATTGCAATAAATTTTCTGGAGCCTTCGAAATTCTAAAATTAGAACTGCCCGTTTTTGAGCGCAATCGAAAAATTATTTCCATGAGAACGCAATTTTACGTTTTTTTTCTTTTTTTAAAAATTCCTTCGACTAAAAACACCTACATGTTTTTTTATCCGATTGTAATGATTTTTTCACAGAATTTTTTTATGTTTTATATATTCGTATGATATTTAAAGCGTAACGAATATTTTTTCTCAAAAAATTGCTTTTTCGTTTTTTTTTCGTGTTTAAAAAAAAAAAGTCATCCAACAACGCGCCGAAAAAGCTTTGCGAGCTTCCCCCGTTAATAAAATTTTGTTTGTGTTTTTTCTTATACCTTTGATATTCGCAAGCGTCAAAATCCCTATTTTTATTAGTATCGATATTCCTCAAATCTTTTTTATTGTTATCTTGTTAGTGGTGAGTCGTGTAAACCCTCAATGTTACCAGGTTTTCCCCTTTTTTTCCATTTTTGGGATCTGCATTAATTTATTAGTTCCCGGGGATTCCCCTCGAGACCCGGGAAATTTTGATGAAGGTTTTTTTTCCCCAGGTTTCCAAGCGCCCTCGGACTACCTTTTAATAAACCTATCCACAATATTCCTAGTTAACACCCGAAGGGGGGAGAATGCATCCCGGCAAGCTTACCCGAAAAATTTATTATATATTTAAAGGGTTAAAATTTTTTTGAGTGATCAATTTAATAATGTAATAAGATTTTAAAAATTTTAACATACATAAAGATAACATAGAAAAAAGTTTTTATTTTTTTTAAACAAATGTTCATTTTCAAATTTCAATAGTAGAAGACAGTAAAATAATTTATCGCTTAAAGAAACCCCAACACTATTTCTCTAACAAGAACATCGAAAACAAATTTTTGAATGTTGCGTTAGGGCTTAAAACGAAGCCCCAAAACCGGAAAAAAGATATTTTTATTTTTTTTTATGAAGGGGGGAAAACGTTTAAACACATTGTCCGTGTTTTACTGTTGCTGTTGACCTTAAATTTCATATAGGTGTTAGATCTTTCGTTTCCAGGAACCCAAGTCGAAGAGCCTTTTATTTTATTCGGGTTCCCAAAACCTAGAAAAAAACTTGAAAATGTGTACCGCAGCAAAACAGGAGCAAATTTTAATTGCCATGAAGACGGGATAAACGTTTAAAAATTTAAAATCATAAATCAAAAATACAGTTTAATTCCCTGAGCGACACTGTATCGTTAATGTTTTATTAAATATTTTCCAAGAATACTATTTTTTTTTTTTTTTAGGAGGTTTTTGAAAAAATCCGGGGGGGAAAGAACTTGCGCCATAATTACAGTCACCCGAATAGAACTAAGTGAAAAAAAAAGTGTTTTACAATTTTACAATAAAATTTAATTTAGTTCAACTGCCACAAAAAGGTCAGATTGGCCAGTTCATGGATATGGAGCAATGTTTTTACCCTCTTTTGCTATGGATGGACAGTTGTGTTTAGGATGAGGCAAACCGTGGGGTCCGTGGGGCGCCTTCGGAGAGAAAAATAAGGAAAACATTTTCCCCCGAAAAAAAAAAAGAAAAAAAAAAAAAAATTTAACGGGTAAGGAAAAACGAAAAAGAACTTTTTAGTGTACAGGTCAGGCCTTCGAAGGATTGAAAAAAAAACAAACCAATACTTTTAAACTTAATAACAGGTTTGGCCACTTTATTTAATTTTAAAAAACAAAATAATAACTTTTTTAAATTGAAAAACAAAAGACAAAATTTTCCCCCAAGGATGTGCAGGGGGTACTAATAAAAACTTTTATTAGATTTTTTCAGGTCGCTTTCCACCCAAAAAACTAAAACCAATTTTTCCCCCTGGGGAAGTTAATCAAAAAGTTTTTAAAAAATTCGCCCGCATTTAAACCCGTATACCCTCTAAAAAAAAAACTGTTTAGTTAGGTCCCCCGGCCGGGCCTTAGACCAATACGGGAAAACCCCCAAGTGTTTCGTGAAAAAATTTCCCAATCAAAAATACAAAAAATGGGATCTTTTAAACGAAAATTTTTTCTTAAACCCTATGTAACCCCAAATTCTGATTTTTCTATATATAGCCTAAGGGCGTAACAAAAGTTATACGGTAAGACCCCCCTGTAGGGCCCTTTGATCGAAAATTCAAGTGAAATATTTTATACAGAAAGACATACCAGGGGTATCTTTTAAACGAAAAATGTTATGTTACGGCCTACTGTAAAGGGTCTCTCCGTATAATTCTGTACTTTTTTTATCTAATACGTACCTGAATGGGTCGTACGACTAAAGTTTTAAAAGGTAAGACCCAGCTGAGGGCCTTTAGATCGAAAATATTCAAGTAAAATATTTTATACAGAAAAACACTACCAGGGGTACTTTAATCGAAAAAGTAGGCTTACGGCACGTAAGGTCTCCGTATAAATTTTGATTTTTCATCTAATACGTAACTAATGGGTCGACGAAAAAGTTATACGGTAAGACCCCCCGTAGGGCCTTTAGATCGAAAAAATTTCAAGCAATTTTTTTTATACAGTAAGAACTACCAGGGGGAACTTCACGAAAATGTTTTTTGCCAAAAGGGTTTACGCTAAGACCCCCGAAAATTTGTTTTCCATTCTTCGACGAAAAAGGGGTTTACGGGCCATAGGGTTTCGGTAAGACCCCGAGGGCTTTAGATAAAATATTCAAAACGAAATTATTTAAAAAGTAAACAGGGAAGGGGTATCCCGTGAAAAATTTTTTGGAAAGAAAAGGTTTTTTCGGGGAAAGGAAAACCCGAGAGTTTCCGGACGCCCCGACCCCAAAATTTATACAGAAAGGGGCCTTTCGGGAGGGCCCTTTTTCAAGTACAGAGTAATCCCCTTTCGATTTTAAGGGAGACGGGAAAATGCACCTAGATACTTTAGGTACGAGGATTAGTGAAGATTTTCACTGTCGTTTGGTTTAGGAAAGAACCTTTTTTGGGAGGGTTTCCAGGAGATGGGGAAAGAAATTTCTTACCCAGATCACTCGCAGGTCAGTTAGAGAAGTGACGACTTCCTCGGGCACTGTCTGGCTTTGTTTCACCTGTACAGAGTGACCTCCTGCTTGGGTTTTTTGGTTCACAGGAGAGGCTGGGAATATGTGCTTACCCAGATCCTCTGCAGGGCAGCTTGAGAGAAGTGACAGACTTTTGGGGTACGTCTGGCTTTGTTTCACCGTACGAGTGAACTCCTCTTGGCTGATGTGGTTCACAGGGGGGGCTGGGTAATTGTATTGCTTACCCAGATCACTCGCAGCCCGCTTTAGGAAAGTGAAGACTTCCTCGGGGGTACGTTGGTCTTGTTTCACCTGTACAGATGAAACCCCCGCTTGGCTTTATTTGGGTTCCCCGGGGAGGGTGGGGAATTGTATTGCTTTCCTAGATCACTTGCAGGTCAGTTGAAGAAAATGACAGATTCCCTGGGTACTGTTGGCTCTTGTTTTTACCTGTACGAGTGACCCCTGCTTGGGTTTATGTGGGTTTCCCAAGAGGCTGGGTAATGGGATTGCTTTTTCCCAGATCCTCTGCAGGCAGCTTGAAGAAGTGAAAATTCCCCTGGGCTAATGTCGGCTTTTTTCACCTGTACAGATGACCTCCCGCGGCTTGATGTGGTTACAGGGGAGGCGGGGAAGTGTATTGCTTACCTAGATCATCTGCAGGCAGCTTGAGAGAATGACAGATTCCTTGGGGTACTGTCTGGCCTTGTTTCACCTGACAGAAATGAAACCCCCTGTGGGTTGTGTGGTTTACAGGGAGAGGTGGGTAAATTTTTTTCTTACCTAGATCCTCTCCCCGCTTGAAGAAGTGACAGACTTCCTCTGGGACTGTCTGGGTCTTGTTTCAACTGTAAGAGTGTACCCCGCTGGGTTGATGTTTTCAGGGGGGAGGGGGGTTTTTTGGATGGGGGTCAACACCCCAGGTTTGGGGAAAAATAAAAGGTCCTTGGGCTACTGTTCCTTGGGTTTTTACCTTTGAAAAAAGTTTAAAACCTTTTTTTTTTTGGCTTAGGGTTACAAAGGGTATTGTTGGGGAACGAAACTGGACGGGGGCCCTGGAGATGCAAGAATTTCTTTGAAAGTTGTCTAAAAATTGTTTAAATTTTTAAACCCTTTCCTTCGCTTTTAAAAGTTTTTAACAAATTTACCAACAGCGGGCACACCTCAAGGTTTTTAAATAAATAAATTAAAACCCTTTTTTTTCCCCTTTTTTTTTTTGGTTTTTTGTTTTATTTTTTTATTTTTTTTTTTTTTTTTTTCTTTGTTTTTTTTTTTATTTTTTTTTTTTTTTTTTTTAAAATTTTTTTTAAAATTTTTATTTTCTAATTTTTCTAAATTTGGGGTTTTTGGGGGGGTTTTTTTTAATTCCCTTTTTTTTTTTTTTCCCTTTGGTTTTTTTTTTTTTTTTTAAATTTTTCCCCACCTTTTTTTAAAAAAAAAATTTTTTTAAAAAATTTTTTTTTTTTTTTAAAATTTTTTTTTTGAAAAAAGCCCTTTTTTTTTTTTAAAAGGTTTCCCTTTTTTTTATTTGTTTTTTTATCCCCCTTTTTTTTTTGGGGGTTTTTTTTCTTTCCCCTGGGCTTTTATTTTTTTTTTTCAAAAAAATGGGTTTTTTTTTTTTTTTTTTTTTTTTTTTTTTTTTTAAAAGTTTTTTTTAAAAAAAAAAATTTTATTTTTTCATTTTTTTTGCCCCTTTTTTTTTTTTTTTGGGGGAAAAACCACATTTTGAAACGCAATTTTGAAAATCTCGTGTATAGCGCGAAATAACGACAAATTGTATAAAACTGGTGAAAACGCGAATTAACTCGTGAAATTAAACATTTTAGTGCTCAAAATGTGGGGGAATGGTGGAGGTGCCAGACCAGAATTTTCGCGAATTTGGTGGAGGTGCCGGTCCAGACCGAATTTTAGGCCTACGCGCGTGGAGGCGGTACATCGTTTGGTGACGTCACAGGCTCCACGAAAATAGACCGCCAAAATAACGGCGCGTATCACGGACTCCGCGGCAATAGTCCACCCAAATAATGGCGCGTAGGCCTATAAATATTTATTTTTGTCTTAGGAATCGATTCTGAATAGATTTTTGGGTCACAATGATCAATTCTAACTTATTGTAATCGATGTCATCCCTACTAAAGGGCTCATTAAAAAAAAAAAAAAATCTTGTTCGATGAAAAAAATGTTTTTTTTTAGTAGGCCTAGGGATGACATCGGGGGTACCCGGTTCCAGAAATTACCCGGAGCCGATTTTAAGATCCGGGTATATTTTGCGGCCGTTTTTAGGCTAATTCACCAGTTTAAATTACGCGCTCGTGGTTGCGGTCTTTCCCGCGGAGCGTGCCCGCTGCCTAAAGAGTAACTGGAGTTGACGACAGAGCGCGTTGTAAGCTATCACGTGCTTCCGTCCGTCTCGGCGAGTCGCGCCCATGCCACGAGTGAGTGCAAGAGAGAAAGATGCGGCAATAAATCTTGGACACTGCCGTCTGCGCAGTACGAGATGGCATACGATCCAACCAACTCACACTCACAGCTGACTGACAAAGATGGTTGGGTGTAGAAGAAGAATTTGCGATGCAATAATCTTTCAACTGATTCACGAAATTCGTTATCACGACGCATAGGATTGTTATTCCTGGGCTTATGTTCTTTCTTTCCCAGGCTTATCTTGCGACGAGAGCTTCAGCGCGGGATATAGTAGTGAGAGATTTTCCCACATTCGATGCGTGTTTGTTTTTCCCTGCTCTCTGCGCGTAGGCCTAGGCCTACCTACAACGAGTTTCACTGCCTGTGCAGTGTAATTTGTAAACTAATCTTTGGTGTAATGAAGAATGAAGTTCATTGCCTGGTTATCAAAGCGGTTCTTTATTTGTGAACGATTATTGCAAAAGTTTCCAGAGACGGAAACGTAGTCAGTCGGTATGACCTTCAAACCAACTAGTAGGCCTAGGAAACAGCGTTTCCACACATCGTGACGTAACGGGACCCGGGTAATTTGAGTGCTGGAACCGGTTCCGAATTTTACTACCCAATGTCATCCCTAAGTAGGCCTATCTTTTTTGACAATTTAAATGAAATCGCAAAAAACACGAAATTTGGGTTTTTATATCACCATTTCTCATTACCTCTAATTATTACTCACATGGGATATTAGAAAATTCCAATGGTTCAACTCGATCTACGTCCATTTCCACAAAATCAAAGAAGAGATGATCTTCTGTCAAGTCATCGGAATGCGGTTCTTGTTTGACTGGTGACATTTTCTGGGGAAAGTTGATGATTGCCGAATAGCTTGATCGCGCAATCTGGTCAATACCTAGAACAGAACACAAAATGTGCTAAACTTATTGGAGGTTTGATCAATTTACGTAAACTAAAATATATTCAACTGAAGGCCTAACCTACATAAAAAAGATCTAGTAAGTCATAAGAAAGAAAGAAAAAACAACATTTCAAATATTGCTAGTAGTCGCCTATACATCACTTAACTACCTACAATTCCAAACATGTAAACCACACGACCATTCATTTAACCAATAACAGGACTCTTGAATAATTGCATATAAAAAAATAGTTCAATGTTAAATTATTAAATACATCCAAGTTTTACCGTTCAATGTAAATCTTTTTTTAAGTTCAGCCAAATAAATCCAAAATTCAATAATTAAAAGTTATTTTTTTACAATCAAGCTAAAATTGGGGCTTTAAAATTGTGCTTTGTTAACACAAATAAGCAAGAACTAGCATTTTTAGCATTACCCCTAGGCCTAAATGAGTTGATTTATAATTACTAATTAGCAAAAATATTAATTTTCAGATCAATCAGTTGTATGACTGAGTGAGTAGGCCTATCCACTCTCGATACAAACTTAGAATTTATTAATTAATTTAAAGTAGGCCTACATCTAAAAAGTTGGTTAAATAATCTTTAAAACCAACTTAAAAATATTTAGGCCTAGGTTAACTTTAATTTTAAAGTTAAAACTTTAAAATAATTTTACGGGGCCCTACCAACAACTCGTCAATTATGTCAAATCACTGAAAAAAATTTTTTTAAATAAAAAATACCGGTATTTTTGGGCAACAAGTCACTGTGTTTTATCTTTGAACTCGTCACACAAATTGTAAAATGTTGAAACATAGGCCTAAACAATCAACGTAGGTCTAGTAGTGATGGCCCGCTGAAAATTATAAATTAAAAATTTTTCAGCATTGAAAAACAAAAAACACAACATGTGTATAATTATTCTAACAACATGTAGCCTACTTTCTCGATTTGGTTAGTCGGGAAACACTCCCGTAGGTGGAATTGTTAATAATTCAGAAGTTACAAAATCCATCCCGATGAGAGTTCGAACCCGAGTCTCCCCATTCCAGGTAGACGCCTTAGCCAACTAGACCAGAGGTCGGAAACAGGCGGCCCGCGGGCCCAATTTTTCTGATCCTCGAGTAATATATGACTTAACACAAAAATTACTATTATTTTATATTATTATGTTTTGTAGTATTATTATATTATTATGAGTGTGTTGGGTACTCAACAAGCATCAGAAACCATTCACCGACTCAGAAATGATCAAAGAATGCATGTTAGAAGTAGCTTCAGCACTGTTCGATGACAATAAATGTGTTGCCGAAGCTATAACGGGCGTTCCCCTCTCGGCAAGGAGTAACACGAGAAGAACCAAAATTCTTGCCGATGATAACAAAGAAGAGTTAATTCAACTAATAAATAATTCTCCTTGTTATGGAATCACAGTAGATGAGTCATGCAATATTGTGGACACAGAGCAAATGACAGTTTTTGTTTGTTATTTTGTTGAAGAGAAAAATACGTTTAATGAAGACCTTTTGACAATTTTGCTCTCAAATCAACAAAAACTAATTAACTAATTACTAATTAACCATAGGTGGCCTACCTACGTAAATAATTGGAATCAAACAAAACCAATAAAATTACTCGTGAGTCAGAAAACTAGCACCTATGCTTCCAATTTGGCTGCCATTGGTCACAGCCTCCTGAAATTTTTCCCGTTCACTGCTATCTGTGCTACGCACAGTTTTCAAACAATAGTTTTCAAAAAAACAAGTAAAATAAAAGGGGTGGGGGGTGTATCAACCATCCTTATGTAGGCCTATCAACTATCCCCAGTCTCAGGCCTAGAACTATTGCCTACCTCCAAAATCAGCTTGGTCTATATCGGCAGAATCTTCGGTCTTGACAACGTTTGAAAACATCCTCGGGACTCCTTCATCG
This sequence comes from Sweltsa coloradensis, assembly GCA_024449915.1. Taxonomy (NCBI): domain Eukaryota; kingdom Metazoa; phylum Arthropoda; class Insecta; order Plecoptera; family Chloroperlidae; genus Sweltsa; species Sweltsa coloradensis. The sequence goes on from JAMZAV010004280.1 coordinate 26,820, forward strand.
TCTCCACAAATTCTTCTTCTTTGATATCAATGGTGTCCATGTTTGCACTGGCCTAGGGTTTCCCAGACTGGGCTAGGCCTTCTCCAACCTAAGTTTTAAAAAAACACTGAGTTTATCATACTGCGTGGTGACCCTTTCCCAAAAGGAGCCATGTGGCCTAGGATAAGCCTAGATTGGTTGACAGTGACACATTTAAAAGTTTTAAATCCCCCTTGGCCGTTGAAAACGCATTTAAGTGTTGATTTTTCACTTTATCTGTTTAAAATTTTGTTCTTAGTAAAAAAATTTTTGAAAACATTTTGCTAAAAAGGGGTGTTGCTGTGAAAACTTTAAAGGGAGTAATCGAAAACCCGTTTTATGGGTACTTTTAAAGTGTCGAACCGGGCCCCAATTTTTAAACATAATTTTTTGATGACACGCCAATGTGTGATTCCCCAATACATGGGATGTTTGTTTGTTCTGCTAAATTTCTTTTGTTTCTTGAAGTTTTTTATTTTTTTAATTTTCTTGTGGAGAAGTTTTATTTTTATTGTGTATGATAGCATTTTCGTGCCCCGTTTGGGGAAAGGGCCCAGTGAAAACCTTGAGATAGCTCACCATGGATAGTTTTTTCATTGGATAACGACCCTGGACAAATACCTCCAGGCCCCTAAGCGTAAAGGGTATTTCGTCCCCCGAAGAAACAAGGGGCAAAGGGTTCGAGAGGAAACCAAAACCAAACCCCCCCCCCGTCGGGGGCTTTCACAAATGGTCGGCCAAAGGGATGACTTAGTCACCTTTTTCCCACTTAAAATCGTTTTCCCGTCCTGGGAGAGGGACGATACCACGCCCGACCCCCGGATTCGCAGGCCTCGGGCTATGAAAAAAAACCCCGGACGAAATGGAGGGTGTATTGCCTGTCCCCCGTCACACCTTCGAAAGGGTTCATACCCCGCCAATAGGGGTGTTGGTTTTGAACGCTGGGCGACCTTTCGTTTTTGTTTTTTAAAATTTTTTGGTGGCGATCAGGTTTTCACGATCGCGTCGCGCGGGGAAATTTTTTTTGCTAAAAAAGTGAAGTCTACCCGATGATTTTCCGCGCCCTGCCCAAACCCCCTTACGTACCGCAAGGTACAATTCCACACTACCCAAGGGGTTGAGGTAAAAAAAAAGGCCCGGTTTTGTCCTACGGGGATTGTCGGCCCGCCAATCAGCTGATGATTCCGTAATGACCTAGTCGCCCGGGGGGTTTTACGCAGCCCCGAAAACGGTCACCCGATGACGGGGAACCGGGCCCTCAGCCCCTTTCCCGAAAACCGGGGCTGTTCGGTGACAACTCTGGTGCCCACCTGACGCCCAACCCTTGGTAACCGGGCTTTGTCCTGGACATTCCCGGGTTACAGTTGAGCTTAAAAAGGTGAAAAAGGGCCCAACAATGTGCTTCAACTGTCACCCGGTTTTAACCAACCTCTACATTCTGCAATTTTTGGCCCTCGCTGCTTCAAGTGTGCTGAAGGACACAGTGGTCCCCGACTTTTAAGAATTTCCCCCCTTTTTGTGCCCGAAAAAGGGGGTTTAAACTGTGGTGGAGACCCCCCCTGCATCCTATGGGAAGTGTGGCATATCTACGGGAAAAGCGTGGGCAGCACCTGAAGCCACCTTTTCCACGAGGACCCGTCCGACAGCTCGTCCGTTTCCAGTCCCAAAAGGCTCGCCCGGGCACCCCTACAGTGCAGCGGTTTTTCCCAGATCTCACAGATCAGCCACACCATCGGGAAGGTGGGGGAATATGGTAAAAGTTTCCCAAAACGCGGGACGACCCGGGGACCTTCCAGAGTGCACGATCCCCTCCGAAACCCTTTTTTACGGAGTCACCACCAACCTATAAATTTCTGCCACTTTGGTATGATTTTGGGATTTTGTAAAGCTCTGGCGCCCATGCCCAAAAGGGAAACCCAATTTTTATTTTATAGGGTTTAACCACGTTGCCTCTCTAGGGGAAAGGACGCTTAAATGGCCCTTTTAACCCCCCGGGTTCCCACATTCTTCCCGGGAATGTTGGTGGGGGGTTAAACCCAAAAGACCCCCAAAAACCTTTCCTAACATGCGTCAGCTTTGATATTCATCTACACTTTTTCGGGAAAACCGGGTTTAGCTCCTCAAGTATTTTGGAAAAGGGTGGCGAATCAAAAGGGTTTCATCGTGAGGACCGGGTGGTCGCCCCCGGGGTTTTCGCAGTCAGGGGGACGGCCATTTTATTAGTACCAGGTCGTTTCTTTTCAAAAAACCTTTCCCGCCTTTGTCTCATTTGAGGCGGTTGGGGGCCCGGGTTTTCAAAAACCCCCGGTGGCCACCCCAAATTTTTTTCAGGTAAAAGGGAGCCCAAACCACAGATTTTTAATGGGCTGCTTTTGAATCCTATTTGGGCCCCCCCCATCCCCAACCGCCCTCATGGGTGACTTTAATTCAAACACCCCGTTTTGGGAAATTCCCTACCCCCCAAAAAGGGCGGGAAAACCCCCTTGCGGGGACCCCCTTTTACCGTAAGCACATACGTTGTGGCGGGTCCGTTGACCCGACGCACTTTCCGCTTGGTGAAGCCGGGGGACGTCCTGACGTCCTTGAAAAAGGGGCTTTTGTTGGCCAACATTCGTTGCCCCGTAAAACCCTTTGAGGCAAAACCCAGCTCTCTCTTCAGACCCCCAATCCCGGGGTCCTCAATCTAGGGGGACAACCCTTTCTTTCCCCGCCCGTGTAAAACGACCTGTTTTTTCAAAGGCTAAACTGGGATGCTTTCCGCGCTCATCTTGCGCAGATCTCCCCTGAAGTCCGCCACCTTTAACTTTTTACGGTTGCCGTGGATCAAGCAGTAGAATTATCATTTTCACTGACCCAAGAGGTTTGGGCTACCCCGACCCCGACCTCTTCTCGTGGCCCCCATTCCCCTGTTTTGATTTGCCAGAAGGCCCTTCGGGGTTCGTAACCTTAAAAAAATTCGCCTACGACGTACCGGGCAACGAAATTCACTCGGGCCCATGAAAAAACCCAGTTACAACAGAGCATAAAAGCTCTCAAGCGTGTTTATTGGGGCCCTTTCCCCGATCTGAACCTGGGATACTACTTTTTCCGGGTCTCGATGTCTCCGGAAAATTTCTTACTGGCGTATGGCTCGTCCCCTACAATTTTCCCAAACATGGGGACCCACCGTTCAGGGCCCCACAAATCTTGGCTGCAGCCCCTGGGGAAAAAAGCGAAATTTCCTGGCAGACTCGCTGGGGGCCGCATTTACCTTAAAACCCACCCACACCCTCTACACCACAAGGGAAAGGAAAGTCCTCCAGTGGTCAAAAACCCCCACCACGTTCCACCCCCTCTACCAGATGGAGCGGGATCCCACTTTTGGGAAACTGTTTCCAATTTGAAAGGACCTTCCCCCAAACAAGGCTCCAGGGGGATGTTTGGCACACGGCACAAGTTTCCCCAAATTGCCCCAAGCGAGCAAAAAACCCGATACAGCATTTAAAGGGCAGTTTTTTAAACTTAAAACATTTCCCCAAGCTTTTGGGAAAAATCCCAAAGGTCTTTACTTTCCCTTAAAACCGGGAAAGTTTTGCCGGGCCCCTACGAGCTATCGCCCAAATCAGCCTCCTGTCGTGTTACCCAAAGACTGGAGCTTGTCATCCTAGCCCCCTTTCTAAAAAACGCACATAGCCCGACCAAAGTTCTCCCGGACAAAACAATTTGGTTTTTCGAGCAAAGCACCCCAAAACAATAAAAACAGCTAGAGGATAACTGATAAGATAACAGAGGGTTTTGGAACAGCGGTTTCGTCAGGGGCGGTTTCCCTTGACGTCTCCAAGGAAATTTGATCGTGTGGGGGCATGTTGGACTCTTTCAAAAAACCTTGTACACTTTCATTTCCCTTGGATTATCTAGCCCCTTGTTTATTCAACCCTTTCCTCACCGGCTATTTTCTACGTTTCAAAAAATTTTCTGTCTCCTCCTCACAGCCCCCAAATTCTTGCCGGAGTACCTCGGGGGTTGGTGTGAGCCCGGGCTCTATTTAATGTCTTCACAGCCACATGCCCCCCTCCGCCGGAAGGTGTTACCTCGGCAATTTTTTTGCTGATGATTTCGGGGGCTCTGTAAATAACTCGCCCATGGATCGCATTTCCGCGTTGGACAACTTTCCCTTGGGAAAACTTTTGTCAGACGGGAAACCAAAATTTTCACGCATGGCCCTAAATTTGGGGAAAAGAAGACTTCAATACTCTTTTTCTCAGGGTTTCTGGGAAAAGGGCCTCCCCCCGGTTACGTCCCAATGTGTCGCCATACCATGGGCACCGCCCAAAATTAGATCCCTGGGCATAACTTTAGCCCGAAAAATTACTGGGGCCCACATACCCGGTCAGCAACTCAGAAGGAAACCCCGGAAAACCCTCGTCTTTTCTGTACCCCCTTCTGGGGAAATGCACGTTTCTGGAACGGCCAAGCTCCCCCCTCTACACGTCTGAATCCGTTAGCGGCGTTATACGAAATTCCCTGCCCTGTGGGGAGGATGGGGCAGCATCCCCCCGAAAAACCAAATAAAGTGGTCCCAAAAAAAAGTTTCCCTTCGTGTGTCCCTTTTCTCCATCGTGGACAGAATTTCTGAGGTTCAGGGGCTGCCCTGGGTTTCTGAAAAACCGTCAACCAAGCATTGCTCCCACAAGCTGCCGTTTTTAAGGGCATCCTGGGGGGAAGGGTACCAAATCCCCGGGTTTTGCATTCCCCACATTTTTTCCGAGAAGAAGCGACGTTTTCCCCACCCCCCCCAGGGGCAGCCTTGGACCCTTTTCTTCCCCTCCACGTCGTCGGGGCAGGCTTCTGCGGGCTGTTAACTCTCTCGCCGGTCTTCGTCGAGTGGGTGAGTGGCCCCACGACTAGACCTCCGTGACGTTTTAAAAAAAAACTCCCCATGGTTTGCTCTTGTGGGCCTTTTCCCCCAGGGTGAAAAATCCTAGAAGTTTGTTGCCATTTTAAAGGGTTCCGGCGGTATTTTACCAAAATCAACGGTGCCGGGTAAACCAATTACCTTTAAAGCGAAAGGGCGCGGGGTCCATCGCCCAACTCTGGCACACATCGGGGGTTTTTTTTTAGTTAAGGTGCTTCGCACCAGGCAAAAAAACCCTCCCCGGGGGGGGGCCCTTCGACCCCCAAGACCTTTCCCCAAAACAGAAAAAAGGATATATAAGCTATCCCTTTCGCCAAAACCCCATTTTTAAAAAAAAAGGGCTATCCTTTAACATCTTTTGGTTATTTGACTCTTTTCTGAAATATGGTATACTGATCGGGGGAAATTAAAAAACATTTAAATAGAGTATTAATTCACCCAAAAAAGGATATTAGACCCCATAGTAGGGGTGGGGCCCAAAAACATCCTGAAAAACCCAACCTTTAAGAGGTGCATTTTTTAACAGTACCGGTTTTCTACATCCATACCAGTATCAGGGCCAAGAAAAAAGAAATCCCAAAAAAATTTCACCCTAATGTGATGTGCACTTTTTTATCAAATTAGAAGCGCTTCTAATCTACACATAACAGCTGCAACATTAGTAGGCACAGAGAACCCCTTTTAAAATAGCAAAAGGGATGTTCAATCCCTCCCTAATGAAAAAAAAAATATTAAATCTATACCCCCCTTTTTTAGTGGGAAACCCCTTTAAAAAACATCCCTCAAAAAGGCTGCTTTTTACAATTTTAAGGGAAAATGGTACTAGGGCTTGGTTTGGGAAACCCTTTGAGAAAATTTTTTAAATTGGGTACTACATTTTTTTTTTAGCCCTATTTTTTTAATAACTACTCTTTCATGTATATATTATCTTTTTTTTGAAAAAAATGAAAAAAGGTCTTTAAAAAATTTAATTTTTAAATTTCTATGTATTTATATAGCTTGGGTTGGAAAAAACAATCATGTTGGATTAAACCTCGCCTTTTTGTTTTTGGGGGTTACATTTTTTTCGGGAGTTTTTAAAAACAACAAATAAAGTACTATCTATCTATCTATCTAAAAATCTTCAATCCCGGGGAACCCAACCAAATGGACGGGGCAAACAGATAAGAGATGATCATGAGGACGGGGAAACGGTAAAACTAATTTGGGTTTTGTAAAGGGTTTAGGCCACTCGGGCAAGAACAAAATAGTACATGGTGATCAATGGGATTGTTTAGTTATTTTAGGCCTACAGGGTTTGGGGAAAGTTTTTTAAAGTCGGCGCAAGTTGTTTTGGGTGACTTTAGGGGGAAAATTAAAGGGTTTTGGTGTTGATTACCTTTATGATGATTAGGCCCCAAAGGGATTTTGGCCTACATTGTTTTTTGTAGGTCTATTTTGGGCTAAAGGGGTGGGGGGTTGGGGGGAATGACAAATTGCCCAGTGCTAAAAACTTAGTTTTTTGTTTTTTTGGGAGAGTGATTTTTTTTTGGTTGTGTTGCCCCCTTTTGGGTCAGGGCTAAAAAATACCTTTGCCCTCCCCCCAAGGTCGAGAAAAGTAAATTATTTCCCCACATGCTCTCGCCCCGCAAGATAACCTGGAGAAAAATAATTCCAGTAAAAAGTTCTTTTGCGTCGTGTTTACAGATTTTAAAATCTGCTGAAACAAATAGGTACGTGGGTTTATATACTTTTGAAAATTTTTACCCACAATCATGTAGGCTACTCCAGGCCCATTGGACCCAAAACCCCTGATATTGCTCTCTCCCTCGGGGGCCGGGACGAAAAGGTTGAAAAAAATGGGGAGCGGGGCTGATAAAAAACGTATCCAAAAGAAAAGAGCGCAGATGGAAGAAAATGTATCTCGAGGGTAGAAAGTAGTACACTATTTAATTGATTTTTGTACCGGTATGTAATTGGCGGGAAAACATATTTGATTGGATCGTTTTAGACAGGAAGTTTTATAGGTCGTATTTTGGGGCCTACGGGGTTAAAACATAAACAAAAAAAAAACCAGTTTTAAAATTTTCAGACTTTGTTGGTCGGGAAAAGGGCCTAGGGTAAGGGGGGGTAAATAAAAAAACATTTTTAAATTTTTTAAATTTTTGCCCTTTCTGTAAAATTTTGTAAAAATTAAATTTTTTAAACGATTTTGTTTTTGTGGGGCCCCTCTTTATTCTTTGCTGTTGATAGTGTAGGGAATAGCCAGTGTTGGGGCAGTTCTTTATTACTTACTTTAACTTTATAAAAGTTCAGTTCACAGATCAAAAAAATGAACTTTTAAAAAGTTTGAGTTCTTTTAAAAAAACCCAAAAATTTTGAAAAGTTCAAGTTCTTTTCTAAAAATGAACTAATATTTTTTTGAAAGTTTTTTTTTGAAAAAAAAATCCCCTATTTTTTTTAAAAAGGCTGGTGTAAAATGAAAAAAACACACGAGGAAAAACATTGGGGGGTGTTCGAGAAAGGGCCTACCAAATACTCGCAAGTTTAAAGTCTTACAAAAGTGTTGAGCTGTCTTTGATTGTGTTGAGATTTGTACTAGTACATTCTCGTCGACCGCTTGAAAAAACTATGGTAGAAAACTTACTTTTTTAGGTTTCCAAGTTTTTTTCCGAATTAGTTGGCGGCATCGTTTTAACTTCGTGAATGTGCGTGCCCTTTGTCAAAAACAGCTAAAAGGATCAACGTAGGCAAAACCAAATTCAAAGGAACAACGATTTGTTATTTTTTTTTTAAGCTTTCAACTCGGCTGCTCGACCCCACAAAAAGAACTTTAAATGAATTTTTCTAAAACTGAAAAGTTCGTTTCCGGAAAAAACTTTTAAAAGTTCGAATTCTTTTCTTTTAAAAAAAAGGAGTGGGGCTAATTTTACTAAAAAGTTTCAAAAAAAAAGAACACGATCTTTTTAAAAGTTTTTTTCCCTAAAATACGGGGAAAATAGCTTCCCTGTCATTTTCCAAAAAGAAAGTAAAAGGGAAAAATTTTTATACCCCAAATGAAAAAAACGGGGAAATTGTTCCTACTTAACCCCATCTTTTTGGGGAAAAATGGGAACAGCCAACACTGTGGGCTTATTTTGTGGGGGAAAAAAAAAAGGGGTTTAAAAATAGAACGGGAAATATTGGGGCCATGTATGATTTCAAAAAAAAAAAATGAAAAACTGTGGATGCTATGTTAGAAAACAAGATTATCTACTTTTAGTCATAATAGCATTAAAAAATTTCATAAGGGGGATTTAAAACCCCCAAAAATCCCCGGCCCCTAGATGGTATTAAAATAAATTTCCCTAAAACTGGGCAGAAAAAGGCCCCACCGTTTCCATATTTGCAATTTATTTTCCAAATTCCATAAAAAACAGTCAATTTCCCCGGAAGTTTGGGAGGACAGCGAGTTTTTTTGTCCCCAAATTTGGGAAAGGGGGGGGGATTTAGAGACAATCCGGAAAATTATGGGACCAAAATTAGTTTAATAGTATATTGGTAAAATATTTGAAGCACTAGGCCAATTTACTTTTAGATACTGTTTAAACTTTTCGGGAACAGTCTATCAAGGCCCCAGCATGGCTTTAGAAAAAGGTCACTCGTGTGGAAACACAACTTGCTGGCCCTCCTACAAGACTTATCTAAAAATAGTTGAAAAGAAAAGGGGAGGTGGATGCAGAAACTAATTGACTTCTCTAAGGCCTTCGAAAGATCCTCATGATGTACCCCCCTTGAAAAGGGAAAATAACCCTGGGGCCAGGGATGGTCGGGGGGTAAAATGGATAGTTTAAATGGTTTTACGGGGAAAAACTCGGGGTAGAAAAAAGTTGGGATAAATACTCAAATAGCTAGGGGTTTTATTTCAAAGGTCCCTCGGGGAAGTATTCTAGGCCCATTACTATTCCTTATTTTTTTTTAATGAAATAGGAGAGGGTTTGGATTTTTCAATATCAAAATAAAGAATTTTTGGGAAAGACGATTGCAAATATAGGCCTATAGGGAAACAAAAATGAAAATGACTCCCTTTTAAATTCCAAGCAGCAATTGATAGAATGTTGAATGGGGGGCAGATAAAAAAAAATGAGCCTTAAAAGAGAAAACCCAAAACCTGTTTAAAATTTTACAAAAAGCTAAAACCTGTCAAGTCCCAAATATAAATATATTATTACGGAATTCCCCCCTTCAGTATATGGAATCTTGAAAATATCGGGGGATTATTCAAAAATGCAAAACTAAACGGGAGCAACCCACATAAACGTGTAATTGCCAATGGAAAAAAAAAAAAAAAAAAAAGCCTAAATTTCGTGATGAAAACCCTTAGGGGAAGAAAGTTCGGTGATAAAAAAAAAAAGAAATTTTAAAAAATTAGTAAACCCGGGCTTTGGAAAATTAAGCAAGTTTGGTTTGGGACCCCACATAAAAAATTTCCCATGTACAAAACCCTTAGAAAGGCCCCAAAGAAGGGCAGAAAGGAAGGTCCCTGGGAAATTTGGGTCCAAGACACGGGCCCTTCTGAAATGTTTTTTGTTTTGGGGTTGGGCACCATTTAAAAAAACGGAGGGAAACTTTCAAAACTATGTGAAATGTATAAATCTTCCCGGTAGCAGGAAAAATGGCCGGGGCCCAACATCAAAAGATGATTGAAAGTTTGCTACACAAAAAGGGAAAGGAAAAGATCATGATCAAAAAACTGTTTTTAAACTTTTTTAATAGGGAAAGGTTGGGAAAACCCCCTTAAATTTGTGGGTTTTCAAAAATTTAGAATTTGGGAAATTTACCTAGAAAAAACCCCATTTTTAAACCCCTAAACCCTAAAAGTTTTGCCCAATTTCAAGGGGAGAAAAAATTCTTAATAGGTTTTTAAAAAGGTTTTGGTATTAGGTTTTTGTTTTTAATTAAAATGGCTATAAATTAAATAATCTAATTTATACAAATACTGTTATAGGTTAGTATTTTTTCCTTAACTATACTTATATTATGTTTATAACAAAACCTAGAAAATTTCCCTTTTGAAAACAGTAATTATAAGGAATATGCACTGTGAAATATAAATTGTAAATTTATTCTTACCCGAGCAGAAGAGCTAAAAAAAATAAATTAAAATTAAATTTTAAATACAATAAAATTTTAAAAAAACCCGGGGCAGAGCGGGAGCGCCACATTTGGGGGCAAAAAGAATATTGATTTTTCTTAGTTGTTTTTATACAATGGAAAATTTATGTTTATTGAGGGGCGTAGCGGGGCGTCCCCATTTGACTCTTATGGCTCAAATGTCTTTTTTTTTTGTTACTGCTTGGGTATAGGTCGCACCGTTTCTCTGATTAAAATCTAAAATTTTTGTACACATGTGGGGCGTACATCCCAACCAATGGGGGAAATTGTTTGTATATTTTTGTGAAAAAAATTCCGATCTTTGGTTAAAAAATTTAAAAAAAAATAAAAAAAAAATTTTCCCGATCTTTATGAAATTTTGCGGGGTCAAAAAAGGGGGGGCCCTAAAACCTTTTCTCTCCTATTTTAAATTTTCAGCAAATTTCGGTAAAGGGACCTTAAAAAACTTTTTTGGTGGGGATCCAGGGTTTTCCCGAAATCGGAAAAAAAATAAAAAAAGGCTCAAAAATACCTGGAATGTTTTTTTTCATAAGACCCGGGGCCTGGGAAAAACCAAAAAAAAAGAAATTTTAAAACCGCACCAAAACGCGAAATATTCCTTTTTTTGTTTAAAAAACGTGAAATTTAAAATGTTTTTTACTTTTTTTTTATTTGCCCAATCAGGGGAAATTTCCCCATTTCATTGGCATTATTTCCTAAGAAAAATGCCAAAAAATTCAGGGAAATTACGATTTTCCCCAAAATACGGATTTTTTAAAACAGTTTTTTTTCGGTTGTTCTAGACCCCGGGCCTTTTTTTTTTTTTTTTTTAAATAAAAAATAAGCATTTTGGGCCCTACATTGCTTATAAAAATTATCAAAATGCATTTTTTTGGGAAAAATAGAAAAAAGGGAAAACGCAAAAAAAAATCATAATTTAAATTTCAAAGACCCTTTAATTTGTCAACCCCAATAAATATCTTTCCTGGACCCCTACTTATTGGTATGTAAATTAGGGGAATGTCGTACTCTGGTGTTTTTTGATTTACCGGTGCTCGCTCAAAAACGCGACGAGATTTTAAAAGGCTTTTTCCCAAGGGTTATCAACCGTGCAAATAAGTACCTAGGGGCCCAAAAGGGGAAAAAATTTGGGAAGGGGAGTTTAATTTAATTTTTTCTTATAAAAATTTAATAAACCGGGGGGAAATTTTGGAGTAGGCTGGGGCCTAATTAGGAACGAAAAGGGAAAACGAAAATACTTGTTTTCTTTTCCCAAAAAGAAATGTCCCCTTTAAAAGGGAAAAAAAATCAAATGTAAAAAAGGGGCATTTTTCCCCTATTTACCCGTCTTTTTGGGGGGTAAAGGGGAAGGGGACAAAACTGTAGCTTTTTTGGGGGAAAAAATAAAATGGGGAAAATAAAAACCAGACATATTTATGAGAAATGATTTCAAAAAAAAAAAAATTGTCAAAATTTTAAAAAAACTGTGGATGCTCCCGGGTTATGTTAAAAACAATATCAGATTCCCTATGGGGGCCTGGGCCCTATTTAAAACCCGGGGGGCGGAGCGGAGCGCCACATTTGTCCCAAAAAGAAAATTGATTATTCATAATAGTTGTTTTTGTGACAATAGGAAAAATTTTAGTTTTTTTTTTAAAACCCTTGAAAATAATGGGTTTTAAAAGGGGAAAAAAAATTGGGGAACGGGAGATAAATTTTAAACTTTTCTTTTTCAAATTTATCAACGGGGGGGAATATGGAGTAGGCTGGGTTCAAAATAAAAACCCCACAAAAAAACAAAATAAACCCTTTAAATAAAAAATTTTTTGTGAATATAATCCCACTGGGGTGATTTTTTTCCCAAAGGGCCCACATGTCAGAAGAAATTGAGGAAAAAAAAAACCCGGGGCCTAAAGGGCAATTTTTAAAACACAGGGTCAACCAGAATGGTAAAATAGAGATTGCGTAAAGTTTTAAAAAAAGGGTTTCCCTTTTCCCATAAAAAAAAAACCCTAAGTTAACTGGTTTTTTCCCTTTTTTTACCCACTTGATCCAAATTTAGGCCCCCCCCCTTTAATTGGATTTGGGTTTTGGGGGGTAAAAATGGGAAAAAGGGGCTTAAAAGCTTTGATAGAATAAAATAAGCAAAAAACAAACAAATTGAAAAACCATTTTCATGGGCCCGGGTTCTGGAAAACTTTTTGCATGAAATTTTTTTTTTAGGGTAAAGCCCTACCCAAAAAATCCCTACCTACATCAATTTTTAGTGAAAGGGGAAAATTTTTAAAAAAAATCAGAAAACTATTAATTTAATAGGAAATCAAAATAATCTGATTTTTTTATAGGCCTAGGGTAGGTATATATGTTGAGAAAATAAAAAGGTAACATGGACCCCCCCCCTTCCCCCCCCCACCCACCGCCACCACCATTCCCGTACGGGCCCTAAAGAGAAAAGGCAGGGGGGTTGGCGGGCAGTAGCCCCTGGGCCCTGGGTACACCATAACATTTCTCTGCCAGGGGGGTGGTCAGGTTGTAAAATTTCCAATCCCCCGAAATTAAATACAGCCCCCTAATAAACTTAACAGTGGCCCCTTACTACTTGCCAGTCGGACGAATACCACCCCCATACAGGCCTAAACGGGTAGGCAGAAAAGGGTTGGCAGAAAGGGCCCCGGTACTAAAACAACATGCTGCCAGGGGGGGGGGGTGTAGCCTCCCAATTAAACTAAATTTTGAAACCTTCCCACCCCTAGGTTCACTAGTAGGGGGGTTGGTAGCAGTGCTAGCAGTGGGGCCTCACTGTTTGCCGGGGGGGTTTTGGTTTCTGATCACTACACAGGACTTTTTTACATTGTGTTTCCAACTTCCAGTAGAACTTGCACAGGGCGGTGAAAAAAGGTTGATCGTCCGGCACTCGGGGGTGGGAAACCGGTAACCACCACAAAAAAATGCATGCCGTAAAAATGGTAAAAAGTAAACAATTTTATTTTATCAACGTCCGGGAAAACTGTGACCAAACCCGATCGCCTGCGCTCGGTGGGAGTTTTTTTTGGGGACCATTGCCCTATTTTTGGAACCAAATTTTTTCACATCCCCCTCATCAGTTTTGTGGGTACTTTTTGGGTTTTGGTTTAGGACTTTTTTTGGTACTTTTTTTCATTAAGGGGACCCCCCCCCCAAAAAATGAAAAAAATTCGTAAAAACATTTCAGTAGAAAATCATAACTATACATCTACCCATCTGATTTTCCCAAAAGGGCCCAAAGGAAAAACAAAAATTTTTTCAAACAAAGCCTGGGAAAACTTTGCCCCAAAGAGGGGAAAAACGGCCAAAACGCCAAAATCCCTTCACACTAAAAAATTTTTTAAAAGTCGTGTTTTTAATATGAAGACTTTCAATGAAAAAGTCTTTCTTTTTAAAATATGACTTTAAAAGGGTTTTTAAAGGGTTCATTTGGTGTCTGTAAACGTCAATGTCAGCTGCACGGGGTACGACTGCTTCATGTAGGCCAAGTGATGTGAATTTTTCATGAAAAAAAAAATCTTAAAAAATTTCATAAAAATTTTTCCCAAGGGTTTGATAATCTTTTTAATTTAAACGGGTTTTTTCCCAAATAAATAAAATAATTTTTTTCTGCCCAAGGAGGGTGGGCCTACAGTGGGACTCGGGCTAAAGGTGGAATAAGTCAATACTGGGCCCTTTTGCAAAAATCTTGTTGTTTAAATTTTTATTCTTGCAATTTGCAAATAGCAAAATAGGCCTACATTATAAAAAAAATCGTTGAAAAGAAAATTTTGGGAAATATTAAATTTGGGATGTACCCAACAGGGAATAAAGGAAAAAAAAAGAAACTTTTAAACACATGGGCCCTATATATAAAAAATGAAAAAAAAATTTAACCCCCAAAACTTTTTGGGGGGGTTTAAAGGGGAAAACCTAGATTTTTGGGATGAGCGAAGCGAAGTTTCCTTTTCACTACACTGGAAAAAAAAAATCCGTTTTTTTTTTTTTTTTTTGGGCGGGTTTTTTTAAACACGATTTTGGCAAAAAAACCGATACCCCCCAATTGCGATGAAAATTTTCTGGAGGTTTTTTTTTTTTTTTTCGGAAATCTCTAAATTTTAAAACCGCCACTTTTATGAGCGCAATCAAAAAATAATTTCTCGTAAAAATTAGCAATTTTAAACCCCTTTTTTGTTAAAAAAAAAATTACGTCACCCCAACAAAGCACCTAAAAAAGCTTTTGCGAAGCTTCCAAAGTAGCCCCTAGTCACTAAAAAAAAAATACGGTCCCTACAGACAAAATGCAAAAGACCTACCCCAAATTAATGTTTGCCCCCGGTCTTTTTTTCCCCGCAAGGGTAGGCCCTCCCCTGGGCATTTAAGTTTGCATAACCCTCTACATTTAGTAATTAAGGGGATGGATTTTATTGGTTTTTGGCCCCAACCAGGGCTATTGCCACAACCTACAAAAATAATGTTAGCCAACTTCATTGGGAGGCTTTCCCTATTTGGGGAATGTGACCCCAGCTCCCCCATCGACAAACTTTTAGGCTAGGCCCCGCAGCAATTAGGGCCATTGCTGTGCAAAAAGGCTAGCCAAATACTAAATAGGGCCAAATGCAAAATACCAACTGCATAATTAGCCTAAAAAACTGTTTGGCCTACGTAATAAAAAAAAATTAAAATTTTTAAAAGCACGGGCCTTGAAAAATTTTTAAAAGAATTTAAATTTTAATTTTTTAATCCCCAAAAAACTACGTAAAACCCCACGCTTTTTCCTGGACTGTAAACTTGCCTTTAGTCCCCGTTGAACGTGTGAGTCAAGTTCACTGTTTGGGGGCATATTCAACTCCTCACAAAAATTTTAAAATTTTTTATTGTAAAAAAAAAAAGTAAAAAAAAAACGACAATGGGGGAGATTAAAATTAAAAAAACAATTGAGGGGGGTCCCCCTTAAAGAACAAAGTACCCCGTTTTTTTTATGTGTACCTACAAAAAACCCTTTTAAAGTTGCTATTTTAAATCTAAAATACCTAGGCCTACAAAACCTTAAACGTTGCTATTTTTAAAAAATTTTAAATAGGCCCACCCGGGACCTACAAAAAATTTTTAAAGTCGCTATTTTTTAAAACTAAAGTACCTTTCTGATCAAAAAAATTTCCCTACCAACCAAAAAAGTTCCGCTTTGGGAGGCCACCCAGGTCCTCCGGGGAAATCTTGGGCCTAAAAAGGGGGCCCAAATTTTTTAAAACCCCCACTTTTTCCCCCAAAAAAATCAATGGAAAATTAGGTTTCACAAATTAGAAAAATTGTGTAAAAATTTAATATTTAAAAAATTTATTATTAATTTTCCACTTTGCAAAATTAAAAAATTTCATAGGCCTAGGTGAACACAAAATTACCAGACTTTAAATTTTACTGTTTTGTTGATCACGGCGGCCATTTTTTGCAAAGTCTCTAATTTTTCCAACGTACCAACCCCAAAAAAAAAAAAACCCCTTTGCCTGTTTTTTTTTTGTCCTGCCCCTCCCTGTCGGGGTTTGTTTGTTTGACCCCTTTTTGTTCTGGGGCCCACCCCCCGCCCCGCCGGGGCTCCGCCCTGGGCCCCGTCGGGGGGTCCGCCCCCCAAACCCCCCTGCTTTTTGACTATTTAAATTTTTTTAACAAAAACATATTTATAGATTACTTGGCCTATTACCCAAAAACCACAATATCGCAAAAAATTTGGTTTTCACCTACTAAAAAAATGAAAAATGACAGGCCCAAAATCCAAAATGGCACGTTTATCAGAGTGAGACGACGTTCATGTTCAAAAATTAAAATTTTTTTTTTTTTTGACATTTTTCGTGTAATTCGAGAGTGTTTTTCTATTAATTACTCACTATAGGCCTACTTACTTTCTAATTTAAATAATTTTTAATTTGTAGTTGTTTTCCCTTTATTTTTTTGGGAAAAAAGTGTGGTTGAAAGTTGGAACCCCCCTTTTTGTGGCAAGAGTGCCCGGGCCCCGAGCTGGATGTTTTTGGAAAAACCACTACCCCAGCCTACCTACTACCTTTGGCCCCGGCCTTATGTCTAGGTGGGCCAAGAGATTAGACAAAACTGTCAAGGGAAAGCCTGTTAGGGGACGTGATCTAGGCCTAATAGTACATAAAATGCCATGAATTCGGATTTTAAAAGCAAAGTGGCGACATCTGGTGAGCGAAGCGCGAACCCGCCGGGGGGTGCATTAAATTTAGATATGGCCGCTTTTTAAGTATGTTTTCTATGGCACTTGCCCAAAGGATCCCGACTGAAAAAAAACACTCAATTTAAAGGGCAAAACTACACCAACCCAAATTTTTGAAAATTTAGTTTTTTAAGTTTTAGTGGAATATCTGTAGGCCCCTCGTATACATCCTAGATTTCGAAAAAGTTAATGAAAAAAGCGTGAAAATTGAACTTCGGGGACGATAAAATTTGAAGGGTAGGGTAGGTGGGGTTTTTGTCAGGTTTTAAAGGGGGAAAAATATTTTAGGGACGTTTAAATAGTATAAGATTTAAAATTTAAAATATCTATAATAAAAAAAAATGGTAAAATTGTTAAAAACACATGATGATGGAGATGGAGCATCAGCTTGTCATGAGTTTGTTCATTTTTAGGCCCAGGCCTACAAAAATGGGCGTGTGTTGGCCTACCCCACAGCTCTCAATTTAGGGTTTTTTGTCAGTGAAATCGTGAAAAAAAAACTGTAGGTGAAAGTTGAAATAGTTTTAACATTATTTTAAAATATTTTATGAAAGTAATAAAATTGAAGATTGTTAAAAACATGCGATAATCGACAACCCCTAGTCTAATTTTGGTTTTTTTCTAGGCCTATAAGCTAAAACTTTGGGTAAAGTGGGGGGTGTGGAAACAAACCACATCAATCATTTGGGTTTTATATTTTTTGAGGCTGCTCGGCAAATATTTAATATAAAAAATAAAAGCTGGTCGATACCCAAAAATATTACGGGCCCTGGAGAAAAAGGGTTTTTTGATAGCAATTTTGTGCCCCGAAATTGTTTCTCAGAGAGAAACTAGGCTTTCCCCAGGAGGGCCCGCGAGCCCCGCGAGTTTCCGAGTTTTTGCACCACCCAACAAAAGGAAAGTTTTGGTTACGGGAAAAAGCTTTTTCCGAATAAATGATTTTAAAGAAAAAGGCTGTAGGTCTAGTCTATTAGAAATTTCACGGATGCAATAAAATAATGTCCTAAAAAATTTTTTTCGCCCCATGGCCCCCGGAAAATAAACTGGGTTTTTAGGAAAAACAAAACGGGAACCCATCGGGAAAAAATAGGGGCCCAAATTGACCTTCGGAAAAAGGGAAAAAAATATATTTCAAAGAGTTTTAGGAGACTTTGAACATCACAATAGGTAACTAAAGTCATAACATTAAATTTAAAATCCAATTGCATATCACAAAATTCAAACCAAAAGATTGATTATTAGCATTCAAATCGTCAGTTTTAAAACACTGCTTAGGGAAGGACTGGCCTACTCCTAATGCTACTTCCGGCCGGCCATGTGCACGTTACGCCCCCCCGACGGTGCTTTTTCCCCCGGATTTCACTTTTTAAAACCCCATAGAACTTAAAAGTGTTTCCCGATGGCTCTCTTTTAGGGGGCCCAAGGGCCCACGGACGGCACGGGGTCCAAGAGGTTTTGGTTGCCCACTCTAAAGCCCCAAATTTCCCTAGGGGTTATGAGCTAGACTTACCTGGTGAAAGCGTTGCCCCAATTCGTTTCGCACGCGCTAACTTTTCAATTTAATACGAAAAAAAAAAGTCATTTTGACATCTCAAAGTTTTTTAAAATTTCTAAAGCCCTTCAGAATTTTTTTAATAGGAAATTTTTTCTTCAGCCCATCGAAAAACGAGAAGGGCAAAAAAGAAAAAAAAAAAAGCACACAAAGCGCAGTTTTTTACTCTTCAAAAAAAACAGGGCCCCACTGCCCCCCTAAAAACTCTAAGGAATATTAAAGCGGTCTTTTGAGATTTTTAAAAATATTACATGAAAAAAAAACGTTAGGACGTGTCGGGTTGCTTAAAAAACGGGGCTTAGTCCATTCTTAGTTTTTCGTATCAATAATCCCGGGGACCCTCATAAAACAATGTTTTACGAAGGGTCCAGATCGAGCTAAAAAAAAGGGGAAAGAAACCCCAAACAACGAAAAAACCCCCCCCCCCCCCCCTTTTTAAATTTTTTAGGCCTACTAAAACATGGGGGCCTTGGGAGACAAAACAAACTAAAACACTTCCAAATCACGTTGAGTAACCCAAAAAAGTTTTTAAAAGTAATAAATAATACAGTAATTAATAGAAAAGATCAAATTTGGGTTTTGGAAACGTTTTTAAACACTTTAAAATATGTTAAGATCGGGGAAAACATCCCGGGCCCCCGCATGTGTCAGTTCAGTTTTTTTTAGCAGTTTGGGATTTCATGGGAACATTTTTTACATTTTTTCTATATAAACATCCCCCAAAACATTGCAACAAATACACCAAACAACACACAAAAAACAAAATATACCCAAATACTTCATGCGTTTTTATTAATTTAATGGTTTAAATCCCAAAATGTCCAAACAAAACCCTTTCACATTTATTGCCTACTGCCCTGCGGGCATAACAATATATTTTCACTTAACCCCCCCTTTTAAAAATAATAATAATAAATAATAAAAATAATAATAAATTTAAATAATAATAACCTCATATTTTCCCCGCAAAAGAGTTACGTTTTCTCCCGAAAAAGGGCCCTACACAAGAGGGATTATGATGAAATAAAACCAAAAAATCACGTAATATTAAAGCTTTTAAAAAAGGGGGTTAAAAAACGGGAAAATATTGGAGAAACAGAAGGTTTTTTGATGGCAAAATTTAAAACAGAGTGATTGCGACGAAAAAATTATAAAAAAAACATAAAAACAAGATTTCGACAAGTAAAAGATCAAAGTTTTAAAAAAGTAATGCAAGGGGGAAAAAAAATCGAACAATATATCAGGGGCAAAGGGCCTATGTCCCAAAAAGATTAACCCCCACAGACTAACCAAATGCTAAAAAATTATTCACAAAAACTAGCAATCAAGTACAACCTTTATTTACACACAAAACACCCTTTCTACAAATACAAACCAAAAGAAAGAACTTTGATAGTAAAAATTACAAAATTTTATTACGAACCCCACGTTAAAAAAGACCAAAAGATACATCACAACCCGACCGGATATAAATAATTGACAAGAAAAAAAAAAAACAAGAAAATAACCCCTTTTAAACGTTGCCCTTTTCCCCAAAGTGCCAAACGTCCCAGACCCGTGGAAAAAAAAAAATGAAAGTATAGTGAGCTTGCAAATTTAGATCAAGAAGGGTGTTGGGAAAAAGAAAAAGGTTAAAAAAACTCCCATTTATTATATCCCGCCAACGGCATCATACGGGAAAAAGCTACCTTTAAAAAATTAAAAAACTAGATCTTAAGTTAAACCCCAAATTTTTACATCGGACTCAAAAGGCAGTAATACCCAAAACCCTGTAAAAGTTCGTAAAAATTTTTAAACTAAGAATGATTTCTTCGAATTCCGAGGGCAGCTTCCATCCCCGACATGGTTTTTTTGTGGGTTTTTTATAGTCCCCAAGAGCAAATGCTAGGATGGGGGAGAGAAATCGGGGCCCCGACCCACACAGCAAAAGGGAAAAAATCATCTACAAAATATTAAAATTTATAAAAAGACCCTTTTTTTAGTTTTAGGGGGTTAAGACAAAGGGAATAATGGGAGTAATAGGGCCCCATGGAATACCTACTTGACGTAAGTCCCTACAAATGTTAAACTCCGGTTTTAACCCAGTTTTTATGAAAAAAACATCCAATAAAATAAAATTTTAAAATTTTTTTTATTTTTTTTTTTTTTTTATTGTCCCTATTTGGGAATATAAAAATTATTTGGAAAAAAATATTTTTCCCCCCAAGGGTGCCCAAAAAAGTTATTAGTGGGGCTATAGAACAAAATTTAGAGCGCACCGGTCACTTACATGTTTGCACAACCCAAAAACATATACAGATTAAAAACAAAAAATAAATAAAATAAAAACAGATTGTTAATAGACATTTTTGTTAAAAAAATAACAAAAAAATAATTTCCTAATAAAATTTTACCCAAAAAAAAATTTTTAATCAAATTTAAAAACAAAAAACAGCGGAATTTCCAAAGGGAATTTAAAGTCAATGATTTAGAAACCACACAAAAAACCAAAAAAAAGCAATTTTGGGAAAAAATTGGGGAACACCTTTATTTTATTCAACAAAAAAATTTTTCGAATTTCCCTTTTGATCTCACTGAAGTATGAAACACATGGGTTTAAAAAAATAGGCCAAATTTATTAAATAACCTTTTTGGGACTAAATATTCTAATCTCCGTTTTGGGCCAAAATTTTTTTTATTAAACGAAAAGGGACATTAAATTGAACAGTGTGAAAAAATACGAGGGACTTTTTTTTTTAGTATTCATCTTTTAAAAATTTATTTTTAAGTA
The DNA here is from genome assembly GCA_024449915.1 of Sweltsa coloradensis. Lineage (NCBI taxonomy): Eukaryota > Metazoa > Arthropoda > Insecta > Plecoptera > Chloroperlidae > Sweltsa > Sweltsa coloradensis. Next base: position 47,398 of record JAMZAV010004280.1, read on the forward strand.
GGTGTTTTCAATTTAATTTTTTTATTTAAACATTTTTTTACAGGAAGCCCCATTGCATTTAAAAAACTTTCACCGGGGGGAAAAAGGGATCATAAAAGTGGTGGTCGAATTTAAACGGAACCCAATTTTTTTTGGGAAGGTCGATAAATTTTAAATCAAATTATAAACCCGGCCCCGGGATTACCCCAAGAAAATAAACCATAAGAAATCCCCGACTCGGCTAGAGCCCCCGTTTAATAATAATAATAAAAAAATAATAATAATAATAATAATAATAATAATAATAATAAAAAATAATAATAATTTAAAAAATTTAAAAATAATAATTTAAAAAATAATAATAATAATAATAATTTAAATTTAAATACCAAATTTTAAAGGGTTTTTTTATTAAAATTAGGATTTTAAAAGTTGAAAATTAAATCAAAATTATTGGGTGAGCTAGCGAGCGAGCGAGCGAAGTGAAGATTCCTTTACTACCCTGGGAAAAAAAAACCGGAAGTTTTTTTTTTTTTTCTTTTTTTTTTTTTGTCTTTTTTGTCCAAAACGATTCCGGCTAAAAACGATACTCCGATTGCGAAAAATTTTTTGGGGGGCCTTCGAAATCTTGAACTTAGAAAATGCCCCCGTTTTTGAGCGCAAGGAAAAAAAATTTTTTTTATTTAAAATCCCCCAATTTTAAAGATTTTTTTTTATTTTTTAAAAAAAAATTTTTCGATTATAACACCTACAGCTTTATTTCCGGGTTTTAATGATTTTTTGGGAAGAAAACCCTTTTTTTTATGAATTAAGGGTATTCCCTTTTAAAATTTGAGCGCAATTGAAAAAAAAATTTTTCAAAAAATCCAAATTTTTCGGGTTTTTTTTTTTTTTAAAAAAAATTCTTTGGGCTTTAACACCTACATTCTTTATCCGATTTTTAAATAATTTTTTTGCAGAACCTTTTTTATGAAAATTTAAAAATTAAATTTTTAAAATTTTAGCCAATCGAGGAAAAATTTTTTCTTAACAAATTTCAATTTTACGATTTTTTTTAAACCCAAATTCCCCCATTAATTTAAAAAAAAAAAAAAAAATAAAAATTTAAATTTTTTTTTTTTTTTTATTAATTTAAAAAAAAAATCAATTTAAAAAATGCTTTTTCCACAGAACAACAGAAAAAAAAAAACCCCATAAAAAAACCGGGGGAGCTCAATGCCCAATTACGCTTCCAACAACGCGGCGGGACTTAAGCGTTTTCCTAGTCTATGACTGTTAATATCTAAAAAACTAACAAAAAAAGTTTAAATTGGATGAGCGTTTTCAGCGAAAACGAAGATTCCTTCTACAAAAACTGGGAAAAAATTCCGGGGGAAAGTTTTTTTTTTTTTTTTTTTCTTTCTTTTTTTCTTTTTGTATTTTTGTCTGTTGTCCCCACGATTCCGGCAAACCGATACTCCGATGCAATTAAAATTTTTTGGAGACCTTCGAAATCTCTGAACTTATAACTGCCCCCCCCGGTTTTTTTGAGCGCAAAACGGGGGAAAATATTTTTCAAAAACAACCCCAATTGGCCAAAAAAAAATCATGGGAGATGGGAGCACAAAAAAACAAAAGGCGATCATTCGGTTTTAAACTATAAAATGATCGCACTCCATCTCCCCTCATGTATTTTCGGGGGCAATTTGCCAAAAAATAATAATCGGGAAAAGGCGAAAAAACCCCAAAGGGTTTGGTGGGCAATTTTAAGGTTTATAGGGGAATTTGGGCCCACGGCCGTTTGGCCCATAATTTAAAGGGGGGGGGAAGGGGTTTAGGGAAACAAATCCCCCCAAAAGGCCTAGCCCACCTACTAGGGCCCCAGGCCTTTCGGTCCTAAAGCTGTGGGATTAAAAGGGAAAAATGCTTTTAGACTTTTACCCCTTTTTTTTACAAAAACCCAAAAAAATTTTCGGGCCCCCTCACAAATTGGGAAGTGGGCCTAAGATAACAGTACGGGGATGATTTTACTAAAAAAGGTGCACAAGGCAAACTTTCTTCTGGCCATTACTTTTTTTTCACCTTTACATTGCCTAGACTAGGGCCCACCAGCCCTTTGTTCCTTCCTTTACCTATTTATTGTCCCATTCTTTCATAATTTCAATTCAAGGGTTTTTACGAGGGACAAAAGAGAACCCGATTAGTTACATTTTTCATCACCTAAATTTTAAGATCACTGCAACCCATCTTGAGAAGAAGTGGGGGCAAAACTAAAAAAGACTGCATTAACTTTTTTATGTTCCAAGACCAAAAAAGAAATGTGCTAGTTTTAAAAAAACGGCCGTTCCTGGTTTAAGAAAAAATTTTAAGTGTACCATTCTTGGCCTAGGGCCTAGGTTACGACTGTTTTTTTTTTTTTTATCTGGGCCTTTGGGGACTATATTTTAGGCCTAGGCCAGCCCTGCGCCCAAATTTTTAAAAGCCGCGGGTAAAGGGCCCAACCCCAAAGGGATCTCTGAAGGGGCCCAGGCATAAAAAGGATTTATATTTTTTCATTAACCTATTATTTTAAAAATTTTCTTGGTTTTTAAAGTATGAGCCACACACATAGGGGCCCCACATACTTTTTTAAAAGGCCTAGGCCCCACCCCCTATGCATAGGCTTTGCCCTAGTAGTTTTCCCCATTTTTAAAACGTGGGCCCCCCTCTCTTTCTAAGCGTTTAGGGCTTTAGGAAAAAAAATGGAAACACAAAAACTTTTCCCCCCTTTCTGTTGCATTTAGGAAAAGGGCAGTACTATTTTAAAAAAACATTTGTATTTGCTATAGAAAACATAATAACGAAGTCAACGAGCCTTGTTTTTTTAGGGATGATCGCCGCCCCAAATTTCAAACCCAATCCGGGAATGCGTAGTACCCCGCGCCGCCGCCGCAGCGCTTCCCAAAACTTTTTTTTGCGAAAATTCTTCAAATTTTTAAAAACCTACAAAGCTTTGTCCCCCATTGAATAAATTTTTTTCCCTAGAACCCTTTTTTTTATGAATTTATACATTTCCCGGGGTTTGAAGTTTGGTGTTTTTGTTTGATTGTGGGGTTTTTTTTGATTTTTTTTTTTTTTTTTGTTGGTTTTGGGGGGGTAACTTTTTTTGAAAATTTTTGTTTTTTTGTTGAAATTTAATTTTTTTTTTTTGTTCTTTGGATTTTTTTTTTTTTAAAATTTGGTTGATTTAAAAAATTTAAGTTTTTTTTTTAAAAAAAATTTTTAAAAAATTCCCCCTTTAGGTTTTTTCCGAAAAAAAATTCGTTGGGCTTAAAACCTTTCAAGCTTTAAACCCGGTCTTTAAGGTTTTTAAAAACCTTTTTTTCAGAATTTAAAAATTTGGGAACTCCCGGGATAAATAAATTTTTCCCCCAGGGAAAAAGCAAATTTTTACGAAAATTTTTCCCTTTTTTAAAATTTACGATGATTTAAAAATTTTTGAAATTTTAATTTAAATTTTTAATTAAAAAAAATTTTATTGATAGGGTTTTTTCCGGAAAAAAGGAAAATCCGCAAACCAAAATGGCAAAATAAAAAAAAAAAAAATTTAAAAAAATTAAAAAAAACAACCGGGGGGTTTAAAAAATTTTCCCTTAGAAAACCCCACCCTTTTAAAAAACCTCCCCAAAATTAAAAATCCTTTAATTTTAAATAAAAAGGGATTTCCTTTTTTTGTTTATCCCTTTTAGGCTTATTAAAAAAAGCGAAAGCCCCAAAATCCGCCGCCACAAAAATGTTTTTTTTTTAATTTCCCCGGTTTATGGTTGGAGAGCCGCAGAAAACCCCTACCATAAAAAATGCCCCGGGAAAAAAAAGGGGGAGTTAATTTTAACCCTTTTGCGGGACAAAAAGGATGGTAAAAAATTTTCCCACCCAAAACTTTTTCCGAAGGGGAAAAAAAATTTTTTTTAAAATTTAAAAAAATTCAAAAACCATAAATTTATGGTAACAACATTTTGGGGCCCCTTAAGGAAAACCCCTCAAACTTTTTAAAAGGCCAAAAAACTATATTTTCCAAATTTTAAATTTTTAAAAAAAAATCCCCTTTGGGGGATTTAAAAATTTCACAATTAAATTTAAAAAAAATTTGGTTCAACAGCCCTTTTCCCAAATTTTTTTCGCCTAAAAATTTTTTTATTTTTCCCCTTTATTTGGGAGAGCGTACCCGCAAGCGAAGAAAATTTCACCCAAAATAAAAAAATGGAAGCCCTTTTTTTTTCCTTTTTTTTTGGGGCCGTTAAGAGTTGGTGATTGATTATGTTTCAGGGGGTTTAAATCTTTTTTAAATAAGAAACCCCCTTTTAAACCAACCGGGTTTTTTTTTAAAAAAGAATTTTCGATTTTTTTTTCCATTTTTAAAAATTTCCCCAAATTAAAAACACCAATGAAACCGCTTTTAAAAAGCCGAACCATTTTAAATTAAATTTTTCAAATTTGGGGTTGAAAAAAGAATTTTTTCCAGAAAGAAAATTTTTCCCCCAAAAAATTTTTTGATTAAGAAAAAGCTTTATCCCAAATTTTTAAATTTTTTCCGAACCATTAAATTTTAAAATTTCCCAAAATTTTGTTTTAAAATTTTTTCCCGAAAAATTTTTTTTATGAAATTTTTAAAAAACGAATTTTTTTTTTTTAAATTTCAATTAAAAAAAAATTTAAAAATTTTTTTTTTCTTTAAATTTAAATTTTTTTTTTTTTTTGTTTTTTTTTTAAAAAAACGAAAAACCGGGTAAACATTCCCATTCATGAAATTTTCATAACCTTCCGGGGAAAAATTTTCCCGAATTTTTGGTTTCCCGTTGGTTTTTTTGGCAACGGGAAAATTTTTCCAAAAAAAAACCAATTTCGGGTTTTTTTCGATTTTTTAAAAATTTTTCGATTTATTAAAACCCTACTTTTTTAGGGGTTTTAAATGATTTTTTCAAAAGAACCTTTTTTTTCAGTTGTTTCGGCCGGAAAATTTGGCGTTATTTGGGTTTTCCATGAAAAGAAATTTTTTTTTTTTTCCTTTTTTAAAAAATTTCTTTGGTTTTAACACCCCAATGCTTTATCCCATTTTAATTTTTTTCCGGCCTTTTTTTTAAAATTTCCCCTAAAAATTTTTAAAATTGGGGGGCAATCAAAAAAATTTTTTTATTTTTTTAAAATTTTCCAAAAACCGGGTTTTTCATTTTTTTTTCTTAAAATTTAAAAAAAAAAATTTTAAGGGTTAATTTTTAAATTTTGTAAGGTTTTGTTTAATTTTTTTAAATCCCCAATTAGGGGAATTTTTTCAAGAACAACGAAAATCCGAAAACTTTTCCCCCTTAATGCACCAAAAAAAAAAGCCTAAAACAACCCCAAACCCCCCGGGGAACCCCCCTTAAGAAAATTTTTACCCAAATTTTAATTAAATTTTGCTGGGGTTTGGGCTTTTTAAAAAATATACTTTTCCTTCCAATCAAGGAAAGGTTTTTTCCAAATTTTCCGGAAATTGCTAAAGTAAGGTTTTTAACAAATTTCTTCGTCCTTTTTGTTTGGGGTTGAAACCTGTTTGGGGCCTCCCAGCAAAAAAGAAAGCACCTTTTGTAATAAAAACCCGGTTTGGGAAAGGGTTTTTGGGCTGGCGTTGAGCCGGGGTTTGCACGTCCTTTCCATATTTTGCTAAAAAAATTTCCTTAAATTTTAAAAAATTTTTTTCTTTTTGGTGGTTGGGGTCCACTGTATTGCCCTCGGGGCCCCTTTCGGGTTTTTTGGGCGTTTTTTAAAAACCCCAAAGTTTTATTTTCCGAGTGGAAAAACTTCTAAAAATTTATTTTTTATTTTATTTAAATTTTTTAAAAATTTTTTTAAAAAAAAAAATTTAGTAACTTTTTTTCCGTTTTTAAAAATTTTAAAGGCCAATTAACCCTTTTATTGTTAGCTTGTGAAAAATTTGTCGTTGGCATTAATTGAATATCTTCCCCAAAAATTTTTTTTAAGTAATTAATTGATTTTTGAAGGGAATTTTACCATTTTATTAAACTGGTGGTAAAAATTTTCCAAAAAATTTAAAGAAATTAAAATTTCCTATAAGACCCCAACCCCCTTTTGGGGAAAAAAAATGGGAAAATTTCTTGTTTTTAAAAAACCTTACTTTCCAAGATTCATTTAAAATTTTTTCAATTTAAAAAACTTTAATTCTGGCTTTTTGAAAGGACTTTTTCCCATGCACCCCCCCAACCCCCTCGGATCCCCAAACTTTCAAGGGTTTTTTGGCAAAAAAAGGAATAATTTTAACATCAAAAGCCCTTTTTAAAAATTTCCCTTTTTCCGGGTTTTAAATTTTCCCATTTTGAACTTAAAAAAAGAAAAGATGAAAGGTTAAAAAAATAACCGAGAAATTGAAATGAAAAGTGGTGGAGTGAAAAAAGTTTCAAAACAGTTTCCAAACCTAAAAATTTTAAAAATTGTTTTTTTTAAAAAAATTTTAAAAAAAAAAGGAAAAAAAACAAAATTTTTAAAAATTCCCTTTTTAAAAAACAAATTTTTTTGGCCCGGCTAAAAAAAAAAAAACGGGGCCCTTTGGGGGATTTCCATAGATTTCCAAAGTTGGTTTGGAGGGGGAACAAAAAAAACCAACGTTTTTTTTTTTTCCCAGTTTTGGCAAAAAATGCTTTGGGGGAAAATTTAAAATTTTTAATTTTTGGGTAAAAAAATTTTTAAATAAACGGTTTTTAAAAAAAAATTAAATTTTGGTTTAATAAAAAATTTTTAAAACCTTTTAGGGGGTTTTTTCCCAATTTGTAAAAACGGAATATTTTGGGTTTTGGCTTCCCAATTTTTTTAAAAAATTGGGTCTGTTTTTAAAAAACCAACGCGACTTTTAAAAATTGGGAAGTGGGATGGGAAAATTTGTTTCCCATTTAAAAAACTTTATTTAAAAATTTAGAATAAGAAAATTTTCCCCAACCCCGTTTGTTAAAAAAAATAGGGTTTTTTTTTGGGTTTTCCCAAACTGGGTGGAAAAACAACCTCGTTGGCATGGGGCCGTGGGGTGAAATTTTCCCCTTTAAATTTTTCCAAATTTTTGGGGAAAAACTTGAAAGTAAAAATTTTTTCAAAAAACCCTTTTACCCCTTTTAAAGGGTTAAAATTTTTTAAATTTTTTTAAAACCCCCCCTTTTTAAAAATTGAAAGTACAATTAAAACAAAAAAAAAAAAAAAAAAAAAAAAAAAAAAAAAAAAAAAAAAAAAAAAAAAAAAAAAAAAAAAAAAAAAAAAAAAAAAAAAAAAAAAAAAAAAAAAAAAAAAAAAAAAAAAAAAAAAAAAAAAAAAAAAAAAAAAGAAACCCTTTTAACCTTTGTTTTTTTTTAATTTTAAAAAAAGGGAAAATTTTAATAAAACAAAAATTTTTTCCCCAAATTTGGAAAAAAAAATTTCTTTTTGTTTTTTTTTAAAAAAAACGGAAAATTTTACAAAAAAAACCGGCTTTTCAAAAAAAAATTTTTAAA
>JAMZAV010004281.1:0-53774 GCA_024449915.1 Sweltsa coloradensis
ACCGTCTGCATCCATACCCGGTTCTCTCCCGGTGATAGGGAACAAAAGCAGTTTTCTCGGCTGAGAATATAATGTTCCCGAACTTGAAGACTCCTCCTTCCCACTGAACCCTTTTCACATCCTCCTCTTTCTCTTCATCTTCCACCGCCACAACCCCCGTCCTTTTAGCTCGACAACATGATTTGTCCGCCTAACTTACTTAGTTCACAATTAATTGCCTTAATAACAGAATGTATTAATCGTCGCGAATAATAACATCGCATTATAGTCTTGTCATCTGCTACTAGTAAAACCAATAGAATAGATATAATATTTCGCGACACTTCCATAGCCGGACATTTCCACGACGAGCGCAGATGTTGATATTGTCGACCATGAGGGCGATCACAAAACTTTATCAATCGAGATGTTTCTCGAGGAACGGCACGTTATAGAGTTGGTTCAGCACTGTTTGGCTTAAACGCCTGACCATTCATAGCAAATTGCACTTCAGGTGAGTGGGAAACTTTGTACGCCGCTCCGGTGTTGTTTGTTTTTGTCGATATCAGACCATTGTCGTAAAGTATTAGAAAAACTGCATTGAGTGCTCCTGGCACAGAGGCCACAACACAAAACCACTGATGTAGTGAATGTAAACAAAATTGCCACGAAAACAGAGTGGTGCTTGAATCGTTTAGAGCGTCAACAAATTGCTTTGGTGCTTGAGTAAAATGAGTTTTAATAAAAATACATACAACCCGCGGGAAAAAAATATTGGAACAGTCCAGTTGTGTAGAGTCGATTCATAAAACCGACTTCTGCAGTTGACACATTGTATTAGGGTACATAATATTTTACTTTTACTAAGAGTAAGTAATAAGAAAACAGTTATGATGTTAACTTTGATGGAACGACATAAATATAATAACACAAAACAATGGTTTTAAGAGTACATTTAGTTGTAATAAATCCCAGAATAAAACTGTCTAAGCTTATACTCGAATTAAAATAAAACTATTGTTATTTACATGACCAATAACGTAGGTTTGTAGAAGATATTTGTGGAAAAGTAAATCTTCAAGGCGCTATTTTTAGAATTACTTATATGTCGTACTCACATTTAACTGTAGAAAACTGTAGTAATGATTACCGAAAGAAAAATGTGGGAAGTTTACAATATGTGTCTTATAATATCAAAGAAATGAAACAAAATATACCTATATATCATTAGTTTAGTAAACACAGTAAATTAATTATTTAAACCAAAAATAAAACTTAAATGTCGTTAATATACCTGAGCTGTGACTACATTTTATTCTCAATCCTCAGTAATATTTCCAATAGCTAAATAATGGCTGTTGATCTGACCTGCAATAAAGAATTCATTCGAATTTCCATAAAATAAAAATAAAATACGAACGTTACGAGTTTGTTTTCGAAGTTTCTCTTATCACTTATATATATTGATTATTATATTTTAGCTACATTTCATTACTTCCCGACTTTACTTTATTAACCGCTTAATTTGTGTGATTGGCACGACTGTTAATTCAAGTGGTATATACAACCTGCTGAGTAAATGTCGACTACACTTGCCGGAGATGGCCGCCATTTTTAATATCTAACTTTTTTAGTACTCAATTATGCCAGCTAATTAGCCCCTAGAAAGATTTTTAGTGTACTTTAACATAATTACTCCTCTTATTACAAAAAGTAGCAACAATACATAATTAGAACCATTATAAACTGGCAGTCTGTGTACGCGAAATGAAATTTCGAACGTTTCGAACGGCAGAAAACAAAACACGCAATTGCCATTAAATAAATAATGGTCGCTTTTGCGAATATCATTCCGGTGTATAAGAAAAATCTTAAAGATTAATCAGGTATGGAGGATTATTAAGGGGACAACATCCAAGTTGCTCTAAAGTCTAAACTGGTTTATACATATTGTTTAAAACTAAATTGGCATTTCACATTTATGTAACACGAGGGAAACTAGACTTATCCATGCTTAAAAACAAATATGATATTAAAATCATTGATTAAAGTACTGCATGTAAAAATTTCAAACGATACGCTTATGGCACCTGATTTTATCATGGGCCATGAAACACTCCACGAACGTGATATCTCCGAGATTTTATAATTTTTCACGTCTCTCTAGTTTTGAGCCAAAATTTTCATAAAAACAACCTGGAATCTAGTGAAACTACTTTTAAAGTGTTATTAAGGAGCTTAAAAAGAAAGTTTATTCGATTTCTGATAATATTATGTTTTTGCATGCATATTGTAATTAAGAAATGTATTATATTAAAACGCAAGAAACTTTATGACAATATATTTATTGGACCTCATCCTCTTAATATGTATTGAGGCTTTGCGGTCGGATACAAACCCACACCAGAACTAAGATGGGAGTTCATACACAATTCATTGGCAGAGACTGATCTGACAACTCCAATGTAAGCGACTCTTATTTTATAAGGTATCGTGAGCAATGGTATGGATTGCCTTTATTAGTGTGTACAAAGCATTGCAAAAAAAGATTTTCTTCTCTTACTGGTTTAAATATTATCCGTAAAAATGGGAGAATAAAAAGAAAACTAATTTTTTGGTTCTCTTAGTTAACTACCTTTAGTTTGACTTTTTATTACCTTAGAAATAGATGAAAAATAGATTAAATTTTACATTGTGATAAAAAACATGATACCTATTTTTAGTCTTATAACAAAGTACCAAGGCATCAGTGCCATAAAAGTCAACATAATGAAATAGACAACCGTAAATTACTCAAGTAGAAATTATTTCATTTTGAACAAAGAGAATATAAATGTAGTTTCCCTTTGAAATCAGAACAAAGGAAATACAATTATTGTGCACAAATATTATTTCAATGGTGAACAGTTGTTAGTTGAGGGATTCTATTCACAATGCTAAGTTTTGTTTTACAAAATAGATGCTTATTGTTATTTGTGAATAAACGGTAATAGGGTAGTATAATTATTTACAACATCGACTCTGTGGTAGTAGGGTATATCATCATTCATAGGTGTAGAAAACAATTAATAATATAAGCTATACAACATCATAAAAATATTTTTAAATGGAATTACGAGTTATTAATGGACTATTTACTAGGGAAACGCCAAAGTCGTTGTTAGACGAGTGAGTGAGCCATGTGTTGAGTACCCGGTAACATTCCTTTTCTTCCCCCTACCTTAGACCTCCCTAGCCTATCATTGGCTACAGTGGAGCATTATGGCCTAAACTATGACCTAAACTTAAATACCCTATTATTTACACGAATATTATAATCAAACTTAAATGCAAATGTTCCCGCGTACTCAACATATGACTCTCTCACTCGTCTATAACAACGACTTTGGCGTTTCCCTAGTCGAGTTGGCTAAAGCGCCCTTATAGCCGAAATGTGGGAGACGTGGGTTAAATGGTCGGGAAAGATTTTGTAATTTCTGAATTGTATTTTTTGAAATTATTTAACATGTTTTGAAATGCATATAACGCAGTGTAGGCCGTCATCTGTGACAATACTATGGAAAACATAGCCAGTACGAAATACGTGAAAATATTGCAAGGTTTACTCAATCTACGAGCGGAATTTGAGGGTACCTTGACGTCCAACATTCGATTAACCTTGGACACGGCATTTCACAGCCAGGTAAATAACAAACAAAAAATATTATTTCAAAATGAATACCATTGTCGTTAAAATAATCCCTTTATACATTTCAACGTATTTTTCAGTTTTTTTGTTTCTTGCAGGTTTAAATCGCAACGGATTGTGCTCATTTTGTTAGCAGTTCTAAGTTACCATGGTCACGGAAGCCTGTTTAAAATTTCAGCTCAGTCTATTTGGCCGTTCGGCCGAATGGGACAGGAAAGACAGACAGACATTTAACATTTAACATTTAACACACAGAATTAATCACGACCAAGGCCCGATCGAGTAGCGTTGTAGACTACGTTCGCTGCGCTCACTCGTCTACACAGAAACCAGATATGAGGTACAACATAAATTATGAGGTTGTTTTACTCGTCGAATTATTAAGTTTAGTTTTTCAATAATTGTAAAATAAGAGATCAAAAATAAAATACTATTTGGCATTCAACCCTACGCATCGTAGCAGAATGATTGATTGGCTTCTATATAATATATAACCGATAAGCAACCTTGGATGGCGACTAACGCAAACACAGCGTCAACTTCTGCATGTCAAACAACGAAACTTGTCGGTAAAATAGGCCCACTTAGCATGTTTTGTGTAACTTGTGTCGTGAAATACCATAAACTTTGAATAAATTAAGATGAGATTAGTAACTTGATGGATAGACGGTACTTCAACTGATCCGACAAGCAACGTTACAGTTCAGCCTGATTGGTGGAGGTGCCGGTTCTTGCATGGATGTATATAGACAGTACTTCAACTGACCCGACAAGCAACGTTACAGTTCAGCCTGACTGGTGGAGGTGCCGGTTCTTGCATGGATGTATATAGACAGTACTTCAACTGATCCGACAAGCAACGTTACAGTTCAGCCTGATTGGTGGAGGTGCCGGTTCTTGCATGGATGGATATAGACGGTACTTCAACTGATCCGACAAGCAACGTTACAGTTCAGCCTGATTGGTGGAGGTGCCGGTTCTTGCATGGCTTCTTTTCGCAAATCGTGAAAGTGAGTTGGCGAACTCTTAAAATCTGGTTTGGGGTTTGGTTTGGTTGCTGGTTTGTTGTGGTCTTTTAGATGAAGATGTTGTTGCGACAAGGAGTAAAATATAATGATTTATTGTGAATGCGATGTGTTAGTGTTCTTACAAAATTCACTTTTATAATATATTGTAAAATAAAGAGTTGTTATGAATAAAATATGATTATCTAATTTAAAATGAAAAACTACGGCAAAACAAAATATGTGTCTCGTTGATTTAGGCCCGTGCAGAGCCTTTCAACATTGTAACAATGAAATCAATTTCTATAGCTACGGCCGCAGGTGTCAAAAATACAACACTTCGTTAATTTTTTAAACAATTTATTAATTTTAAAATCCAACTTGACCGGGTTATGAACCCGGCTGAGCGCCTTTGTTAACTTGACCATTAAAACGGTAACTAATTACCTTCTGAATTGTTGCTGCATTGTCGGCATAGATTTTGCTAATTCTTGATCGTATTAAAAATGAACACGTCAGTTTCAAGTTATATTTTGACCATTGTAGAATGCTGATTTATTAGTCAACTCATCAAAATAATACATTTTTATTTTATTTTAAGAGCAACTTGTTCTGATTGATTTGTGTTCATGAACACAAGGTTTTTGCACTTTTTCTTCAAGGGGTATTTAACCGCTAAACTCAAAATATATATTTAATTAAGGCTAACTAGTTATGAATTTAGAAACTATCAGAACATTTATTAGGTTCACTTCACCCCCCTTAAAAATGTCAAACTTGGTATTTTTCGAGCTAGGCCCATCGGCAAAAATCTTCCATAATAAATAACATGGGGACGATCTTTATGCCCCGTGACCTAGGAGGTTTTTGACCCAAAAAAATATTGACCATTAATTGACGTACTCGACATCATTTTCTGTAAATCCTCTGTATTTTGTTTTGTAATTTGGGCAAGTGGTTCGTTTAAAATATGCTGATTGCCAGGAAGGGGTGTGACGGGTGTTGTGTTTGAGTATTATTTGAGCTCAATTTTAACACACGGTGTTAAAAAGGGTCATTTTAGATTGGTACGATGCTCTAGTATTTATGTGGAACAAAAAAGAAGCAGGTTAAAGCCGATTTAAGAAATTTCCCAAAACGCCAATTTTCGCATATTTCCGGATCAAAAAGATAAAATAATCGTGTAAAATCACATTCACAAGATATAATTTTTTAGACGGTCATTTAAGTGTAGTAATTATGCTATTGATTATGTGGTAACAAATCATATTTTGGGGCTATAGCCCCTTTAACTAGAAAACAAGTATGTGCAACCTGTTGAGAAATGTGATACCATTTAAAGTTAAACAAATGATCTGGAAACTGCGTCTATTCGCTCGCTTCAGGGAAGTCCAAGGTCTGAGATGGCAAGCAAGTAGTGCTGCATATCACAAGGCAGGGCTCATTGCGTAGGGTGGGGTCACCTCAAATCTCTAGGCCACCTTGGATAGGGGAGCTTTAAACGAGCCTGCACTGACGCATAAATAATCTAACAGGCTACTGGATTCAACGCAGGTTAGAGGCTATGAAAGCTCCTCATGGGCTAGCTTCCCGGATAACATATTTCTTACGCCGCTACCGGGAGAATCTTTATGAGAACCATTTACTGAATGTAAATTTTGTTCTTAGAGAAATTGTGGCATGTTTTTGTTGTGATTGCAGCAGTTTGTTTTTATGTCAGCCATATTGGTGGGGAATGAAGTCCTGGCTCCGGCTACAAAACGGCGCGATGACAGTGCTTCATGGCGCGTAATATTTCTCTCACGCCTCATAATATCTCGGCGAAAAGAAAACAAGTTTTTTTTTCAAGCTTTACTCATTTCTCTCTCGTCATTTCGGCCAAGTTTAATTGCATCATTCAGCACGCTAGTGGGGTTTCCTTCAGCGCCTATGATAAAATGTCGAGTTTCAATCCTGTTTATGTAGGCCTACGTCATGTTTAATACGCGCGTGTGCAATGTGCGGGCGTGGGAGTTCAGTTAACAATGCCACAACGTAAACTAATTAATTAAATGTTCTCACCTTGCTTATAGTATTCACAACAATAAGTAAAATTGTGCACAGTATTAATGTTTTCAGAACTAGCCAGAGAAAACCAAACGTCACATGTTCGGCTATACCTTAGGACAGGCAGGGCAGTCACTAAGTGGTTTGGTCTATGCTAGAGCTACTAACTTGCTTTAGGCTTCTTAATGATTGGCAATATCGACAAGAAGATTGAACTCATTACCGGTATGTAACGCGGAAAGTGTTTTTGAACATTTTATAGTTTTCTATACCACCTACAATGCCCGGAACCAAGAAATAGTTAAAATCTTAAAAACAAAACTGAATTCTCCAATTCCATTTAACCAACATTCAGAAGAAAAAACTCTGATCCCCGACCAAAGTCCAAAGAGCTTAGCTTTTGGGTGCTCGCGAGAGAGGATCGACTAAGCTACCTACCAGAGCGTAGAACTTGCTTTAAGATACGGCAATCTTGATTTGAGTCGTGAATCGTGATCGTTTTCCTTGCCGCATTTGCAGAGGACTTATTCATCGTTTCGGAAGAATGTCTTGAGGCTGGATAATAAAATGTGTTGTAGACCTACCGAATTTAAATAAGACGCATAAATTTACATTTCATTCACGTTCAGTGTTCTCTTTTGAGTGACGTGGTTAGCGTTAAGCCTAATGATAGGGACTCTTCCATTTCTTGTGATATCAACCATGAGAATACATCATCCTCTGTTGCATTACATTTTATTGTGGGCTTCAGATTAACTTGATGAATTTGTCTTGTTTGTGGCACTTACAGAAATTCTTCTATACAACTGACTTTCATTCACTTGCCCAAGGAGTGGGTAAAAAGGTTTTCAGACAGGTTTAGAATTCGAAAGAATGAAACTCTCACCATACGAAACATAGTCCCTTGTACTGGTACTGAACCAGTATAAGCGATACGATACTGCCTATAAACAGTATTCAAATGTTTTCAAAACATAAACAAAATCTCAAATTACATTTTTATTCCTATTTTTACTTATCTGATAAAAATATTTTTCTCAATTTTCGGGCACATTTTATTACGCATATTGATGACTCTCATGAGTCATGACTCAAACTCGCCATACGAATCAAAGTCCCTTGTACTGGTACTGAACCAGTTTAAGCGATACAACCTAAACAGTATTAAAATGTTTTCAAAACAAACAAAACCTCAAATAAAATTGAAAACAATCCTATAGTTACTTATCAGATAAAATATTTTTCTCAATTTTTTGGCAGATTTTATTACGCATATTGATGACTCTCATGACTCAAACTCGCCGCGAAATACGTAACGTAACACCTCCAATCGAGATATTGGGTATACTTTCTATGCAAAATCATTTTATCAAAATTGAGGTGATGTAGGGTGGGGGCCGGGGGTCGGGGGTTGGAGTTAAGAATAATGCATCACTCACGATCTACTGCAATAACGCTCTGTGGAAAGAATCGACTCGTTCACATCTTCCGTACTCAAACACGCAGAGATACACGATACAAGAAACAGTACATACGGATCACTTAAATAGTACAAATACATCCTGGTAAACACAAATATGAACATCGTAATAAAGCCATAATTTTTATTTTTTAGTTAGTTAGTGGGGTTTTAAGGCACACAACAGTAAAGTTATCAATATAAATAAATAAATTCCTATTATAATATCGGTGAATGCTCTGGAGTAGCCTTAACGCTTGAATTAGCCAACACTGTTGGTTAATATGAAATAAAATTAGTATTGATACGATATAAAACAGACCCGTTAATAATACAAGTTTATAGAAATTCAAATTTACAGTAGGCTACTCACGCACATAGTTTTCTACTTGTTAACGTAACTCTATTTTGTATTGTGTAGGTCTATATTATCTAAGAGTAACATCTATCAATTAGATTGAAGGACAACGCCAAGGGAAATTTGTTAAGTCCATGATTCAACATCAAAACTAGCTGTTCAAACATAGATAACGTAATGACGCTTAGGTTGAAAATATTGCCCATTACAAAATTTGAAAGCAAGGTTCGAGATGCTGTTATCGTCCCGCTCAAATATAGAGTGTAGTGGCGCACTACATAAGATAAAAAGCGAACCAACACTCAACATGAGGGAACTCATTTCATTCTTAATTATATTTGCACCATTCAAAGTGTTTTATACTACGCGACCTGCTTACAGCTATAAATAATTTTCAATCAAATTAATACACTAACAATAATGTTGAACAAAATAAGTAAAATTGTATAAATTTACGCTTTTGTACTGTACTGTTTCAATTTGTATCCCGAGAAATATCGGAAACCGCGTTAATTTATAAAAAAAAAAGTATTTAAGCAAACATTCAACGAGGTTTCAAATATTGAAGATGACATGTTTTTATAAAAATATACCACATTTCCATATTTTAATTTAATTTTTTGTATTACATAATATGAAATGAACCTAGATGATATAAGAATACAATTTATAAAAAGTAACATGAGAATCCGACTTGATATGGAAAAATTTTATGTTGAAGCAAAATTCCAATATACTCGAACACTAACAAAGCGTACAGCTTCGAGGCGATATTCCCACTCAAACTCAATGATTACACAAAATTATTCTTAATTTAATTTGTGGTATGATTTATGAAGTTTACAGGATATAGTGAATGTTTCTAAACTCAGCGAATGGGTAAACTAAGAATTGAAAGAAAGACATCGCGTTTCTCCGGCCCGGACAATCCACTCCTGCCGAACTAAGCAACTTAATGAGAAGAAGACGTTGACCAAAGTGGTGTGTGGCCTGAACCCCAAGATTGTCAAATACGTGACGCGAATCGCCTGCGAGTCTGGCGACGAGGCAGCCATTTCTCATTCGCGGAACATTTTGTTCTTTTAACTTAAAATAGTGTCAAAGTGATGAAGTGTTTGGATGTGTGAGGAAATCTTCCCGAGCACCCACTCGCTCACTCAAGATACCTGGGGTTCGAGTCACACGACCTAGTCCATGTTAAATCCATTCTTTAAGAGCTAGTCATGAATTCAAATGGAAATCATTGAAATCATTGTTATCTCGGAAAGAATGACGTTTCGGTGTGTTCAACGAGAGCACGTCCTCGAAATCTTCCTGTAATCCAGGTTAAGGTTGGCTGAACGCCCGAGGCATGTTCTGAAGAGGTTTCACCCAGGTCACGTCGGCGGTGAGTTTAAACAACGCGCACACGTAAGTGGCAGCTGCATCTCTAATCGCCTGTATCCTCCTTGCTTGAGTCAAGTAGCTTCCTACATTGGAACCTGACACTTAACACAAGGTAACGATATTGTACTTAGCATATTATCGAAATGCTGCAAAGACGTTATCTACATTAAAGCTTGTCACAGAGGAATCCGCTACTGCCATAATTTTACCAGGTAGATAAGGATAGTATTGTTAAAGAGCACGTGGACAGCATAGATACTAGTATAACCCCCAGTAAAGTTATTTGTGCATTATTTTAATAGAAGGGCAGTCTTGGGCAAGTTCCCTTTAAAAACGGAACTTTGAAAAGTTAAGATACTTTTTCTTAAAAAGGAATTGATTCAAGTTCCTGTTTATTTAATTTAAAGGAACTGGGCCGTTCCTCAAAGGGAACTTAGTTCCTTTGAAATTCCTACAGTGTTGGCTCGGGCGCTAAGCACTCGACTCTGATTCGGGAGGTCCCGGGTACGAATCCCGTCGAGACCGGCAATCCAGACTGAAGATTTTTTCCGAGGTTTTCCTCAGTCGTTAAGGCGAATGCAAGGGATTGAGTCCTCTTAGCTCTCGGACATCCCTTCACAATTTCCTATCCGCACATACCTAGTTCACCTGAAGAGGGGCTATTAGCACCCTATAACAGGTTTCCCAAGATAAAAATTTAAATTTTTTTTGAAATTCCTTTCAAAATAACATAATAAAATAATAATAAATGTGATAGGAGTTAATTAATCATTACTTTTATTTAGTCAAGTGATTAATAGATAAAACATCAACAATTTCCCAGTGAATCAGTCCGCTGCCACCACTCGGAATCTGACAGAGCCATTTTCGAAAACACGGGAAGTCCTGAGATATTTTTTACACTGTAGTTTACGATATCAGATACTGGAATTCAACGGTATTACGACGGCGAAAGGAACTTATAAAGGAACGTTAAGTTCGTTCCAAGTTCCCACGAACTGTTCACGTTACAAGTAAGAACGGGCTCAACGATTGTATACGAAGCTTGTAATAGGAATGTCTATAATATTGTAAAACGATTATCATAAAAACGAGTTTACAAAATATGTGGAATTGTCTTATATGTGTGGATGTGGATGTGTCGTACGTGGTATTTGGCAATGGATTTTTTGCCGCATTTCGGTATAGTTATAACCTCCGAAAATTGTATGTGAATGTTTTAAGAAATAATGCCTTTGCGCAGTAAGCCGCACGGCTTCAAAAATATTCCATTTTAACGATCCCCTTATATTTATTCGATTCGGTGACCATAACGTGATAACAACGGTTCTACTACAGACAGGTTGCAGCTCGAACCTGCTGGCATAATCGATTGAATATGATTGTAGACTAGGTTCTAATGGGGTCTGAGGTTGTCGTCGTTATGCAGGATTTTTATACCGTCTTTAAAAAAAATGTTAGGTAGGTCACGTTTCTACTTACGTTAAGAAATCATTATACTATTATTGTCAAAGTGGAAATCAAATTACATCATAACTTAAATCTAATTACTGAACATTTAAACAAAACTGATAATGAACACATTAAACAACTCTATATCTTCCTATACCTCATTCCCTCTTATCGGCATCAGCACTCCTGCTCTTGTACGTGTTCGTGCGAGTTGCTAATTTTAACTTTGTTCGTTGATTGCAATCTATGGTTTCCCTGCAAAGCAGCCTCTTACACTGTTCCCTCTATCTTGCATGCTCTACCTACACCCCAATGTCTTTCTGGCACCCACAGGTTCGTGTTCGTGAGAAACGCTTATTTGGTTTGTTTCCGGCACAGAAAGATAAATAACATCCCAACGTCGGCGCGTTGATCGGTTCATTCTGTTGATTCTGTGTTTTCCCTTTTCAGAATAATTCTTGTTTGTAAAGACAGAAAATCTTTTTGTATTGTCTACCTCCTGTCCCTTACAACTGATTTGTTTGTTGGGAGGGGGGTCACTATACTGTGTATGTATACAACTGTGCAAAAAAGTATACCACTGAACAAAACTTGGTTAAAACACATCGCACTTATGCAATACACGATAGTTCGGTAGCATTCGAATATCACAGCACCAGCATAATATATTACGCAAGACCAATTACAAAAATTGTTATTTTTATAGGATTTATATAAGTCGTCTAACAACAGATCAGGGTCCACATAAATCAATGTATTTGTCATCAGATAAAATATAATGGATTGCAAGCCTAAATAAACTAAATAACACCAATGTCCAGCGGTGTAATTGTATTGTTTATTTATCTCCGGTTAATAAGCCCTGGATGGATTCTATCAATGTACTTCGTTGGTAAAGGAAGGCTCCTAAGTCATTGTTTACATACAGTAATACTATACAATTTGAAGAATTAAAAACCATTTCAGAAGTGAAAACAACCTATGTCTGAACGTACTTCTGCATTGGGAGGAAGGAATAATCCTAACGACCAGTGACTCGCTCAACATAATCTAACTCCGAAGAAGCCTCGTGTCTCGTTAGTGCAGCGGGAAGATGTCAGTGAGTGATGGACGTGGAGAATAATGTGTAAGCAATAAGGGAACTAGAAGGCATGCGTTGAATATTATAGGCAGTGGCCATGGTCGGTGAAAATTTTATCTTCAATCGCCATCACGCTTCCATAAAGGAGACTGGTTTTCATTTTTGGTTTATTTTAAGGGCGCGTCAACCGTTAGGTAGTTAGGAAATGCGCCACTAGTTAAGACCAATGCTGTACAGAAACAGCAATGGGCAGTGGGGGGGGGGCATAGGGGGTTTCTTAGGTCGTGGTCGTCTTTGTCATCGTTCGCGTTGAAGTCGTCGAGGAGGTCGTCCAGGGGAGCGGAGCGGTCTCCGACGATGACTGCCAGAGCTCGCCTCTAGTTTCGGGGAATAGAATACTTAATGGCTGATGTTCTCGAGATGCTCTTACGATAGGCAGAGGAATACCCTGGGCCATATTCTACTCCGGGCCCAGACGGCAACTCTTACTCATCTTCTCCTCCAGCTGTTGTCGTATTTCTTTTACAAACTTTGATACCTACCTCACCTTACGGTCTATGTCTAAGCTATGTGGTATAGGCCTAGATTTCTAGCGAAAGGGAGAAAGAAAAAATATATGGCGAGGCATATATTTTTTGAGACTATTTTCGGTTTGGTTTTACCCGAAATCGGTGAATTGGTGGGGAAACTAATTAACATTATATTTTTAACGTTGTAAGTTGTAACCTGTATTGTTTTTGTTTGTAATTTTGGAGATTTTTAAGGCAGAAATCTTGCCGAGGACGGTTACCATAAAGGAGTTATGATACCATTGAGTTAAACATACATCATAAGGCTATAAGCAGAACGTTGCAGGTTGTAATAGTCCTCTGCTTAGAAGTAGTTGACAGGATTAAGCTAATTTTACGTCATCGATGAGTAGATGATGAGGGCGGCAAGAAGGGTGGGGGAAGGGGGTGTACAGTTTCATTAAAATTTGCCTAATTAGTGAAATTAGTTTTCAACGTGGTATTTAATTAGAGGCAATATGATTGAATCTGCTCAGTCGTGTAATATTGTTACTGCAATTAAAAGTGTCACCAACACGTAATTCCAACATCGTTATATTTCGTATTGTTTCGAAACGCGTTTATATTTTCGAATAAAACAAGTCCTAATTAATACAAACAATCGGGCTCTGCGAATTGATATTATTAGTCTTCTTTATAATAATATTGTTTAACTTTCTTGTGTTTCGTTTATCGATGCTGAAACATAAATTACAATGTTGTTCTGGCATCACGGGACAAATTTACTCCAATGCGACACCTAATAAAGTAACACGTTGCAAACTTTCTCTCTAAACGGGCGCGAACATAACTTTTCAATCTATTGGTCGACTGTTCGTTCCCGTCTGGGGCACCATTTACCCCACGTCATTCCTATTATAAAGCGCACTCAGGGACGAGAACGTGGGGTCGGGCCCATGTAGCCATTGTGTGACGCTCTCCCTCTCAAGAACTAGCTATGAGTTGGCTGACTGGACGCGCTTTCTTAGTTGAGCACACACAACCACCATTGTCCAACTAATGGATTCCAATTCGAAAGCATGAGCAAGAAATCTAATATAGTTCCTCCATCTTGATGCAGGCAAGCACTCTCTCACTGCACATATAGATGCGATCTAGGAAAACTCACGACAACAATTATTTTATTTACAAGTTTCACAAACGTTATTGTATTGTTTCTCAATTTCATTATCGCAGAGCGGCAGAACATTCCTGTAGGTGTAATTGATTATATGGAATTCAATCCAGAGAGAAAAATAATACATCTCGGCGGGGAATCGACCTAAGCTACCGAGTAGGTTAGTGGTAAAGCACACGACCGGCAATTGGGAGACCGGGGTTCGATACCCCACTGAGATGGATTTGGTAATTTGTGGATTGAATTCCATATAGCTATTGTATTTGAATTATATTCAAGTACGGTGTAAACTGTATTTATACTGGTACACTTCATAAATAATTGTAATTGCAACGATAAATCTCTAACACGAGTAAAGAACAACAGCTTTGTTTTAAAAATTGGTACGGTTGAAACGAGTATGACCATTGAACATTATAGTAAAGTTCTATACTCAATGGTATGGATATAATAACTCATTTTTGAAAAATTTCGATTTATCTACATAAAGTTATGTGGGGGTTATAGATAATTTTCCCCAACGACTACGAGGGCCATATCAAAACAAAATAGTTCTCATACTTCCTAGTTTCTTTAGGGTGAAGAGCGAGATGTTGCCATGAACCTCACCATTTACTTGTCTCGTGGCACAACAAAAAACAACATAATAACATAACATAACATGAATGTATGTATTGTAACAATGAATGTACAGAGCAAGAAATTAATATTTCTAGGAAGCTTCGCAAACGCTTTTTCAGGCTCGTTGTTGGATGAGCGTAATTGTGTAAAAACGAAAAAAGCGTAAAATTGCGATTTAAGAAATAATTATTCGATTACGCTCAAATTTCACACGAATATATTAATTCATAAAGTTAAGGTTCAGTGAAAAAATTATTACAATCAGATAAAGCATGTAGGTGTTAGTCGAAGTCGAAGAAATGTAAAAAAAAAAAAATCGTAAAATTGCGATTTTCATGAGAAATAATTTTTCATTGCGCTCAATAACATGGCAGTTCTAAGTTCAGAGATTTCGAAGGTCTCCACAAAATTTCATCGCATTTGGAGTATCGGTTTAGCCGGAATCGTGTTAACAAACAGCCAAAAAGACAAAAAAAGAAAAAAAACATTCCGGATTTTTTCTCCAGTGTAGTGGAATGGAATCTTCGCTTCGCTCGCTACGCTCATCCAATCATATGGTTGATTCCCCCAAAAAGGAAACTTTGAGAAGTTAAATTAATTAATTCTGCTTAAAAAGGAACAAAGTTTCCGTTCCTTTTCCATTGACATAGATTACAGAATTTTGTTGTTCATGGAGGGAAAGCGCCCAACGCTTTTATTTTCCGAGTAAGGCAAAAATTTGTTGGGCGAAAATTTATTTTTTACTTTTTAGTACATTTAAATATGAGCGTTGTTTAAAAAAAAATCATGTCATATTATTTTATTCTTTTTAGTCTTAACGAATGTTGTAATCGAATATGTGCTCATTGGACGCGTCCGAATTTCTGCATCTCGTTGGCCCATCCTCACTAGCTGTGACTAATTTCCCATAAGAAGCTTTGTTTGATTAATTAATTATGATGAATTAATTGATACACTATAGAGAATGTGATAAATTGATTCATGTTTTGTCATCAAGAATATACGTATGTGTGAAAAATTTCAGCTCGATCGGACATTTGGAAGTGAGTGAAATATCTATTCCCATATAAAACTCTGATTTATTAATTATGATGATTTAATTGATTAACTAGGAAAACGCTTAAGTCCCGCCGCGTTGTTGGATGAGCGTAATTGGTGCATTGAGCTGCCATGTGTTACGCAGATTTTCTGTTGTTCTGTGAAAAAATTATTACTAAGTCGAAGATTTTTTTTAATTAAATTAAATAAAAAAAAAAATTAACTTAATTTTTTTAATAAATCGTAATCAAAAAAAAATAAAAAATCGTAAATTGCAATTATTCGATTGCGCTCAAATTTAACACGAATATATAAGTTCATGAAATTAAGGTTCTGTAAAAAAATCATTACAATCGGATAAAGCATGTAGGTGTTATAAGTCAAAGAATTGTTTTAAAAAAGAAAAAACCCGTAAAATTTCGATTTTCATGAGAAATAATTTTTCGATTACGCTCAAATTTTACACGAATATCTTAATTCATAAAATTAAGGTTCTGTGAAAAAATCATTACAATCGGATAAAGCGTGTAGGTGTTATAAGTCGAAGAAATTTTTAAAAAATCGAAAAAAATCGTAAAATTGCGTTTTTTATAAGAAAAAATTTCCCGATTGCGCTCAAAAACGTGGCAGTTCTAAGTTCAGAGATTTCGAAGGCCTCCATAAAATTTCATCGCAATCAGAGTATCGGTTTAGCCGGAATCGTGTTAACAAACACACAAAAATACAAAAAAAGAAAAAAAGAAAAAAAGAAAAAAAAAAAAACATTCCGGATTTTTTTCTCCAGTGTAGTGAAATGGAATCTTCGCTTCGCTCATCCAATTAGTGAATCTGTTAACCCTTTCAGACCCGAATTAAATCCGTGTAAATTTGGTGATTTTTATCTATCAATTTGAGTTTGGCATTTTTTTCTAGTATTTTTAGTATTTTTTTCATATTTTTTATCATGATTTTTAAGGAATTTTGGGAAATTTTGGATTTTGAATTAAAGGTACATTTTATTTAAAATTAAAATTCTAGGTACACACCTAAAACAAGATTTTTTTCTGAATTTTTTGCATATTTTGGATTTTGTGTATCTCAAATACCTGCAATACTAGAGATATATCAAATTTCCGGGAAAACCCCCCAAAAAATGTTTTTAGCTGTTTTTTTGCATATGCCTATTTTGAATCTTCTCTAAAAAAGGTACCATTCGTACCATTGGCATGGGGGAAAAAATTTCCCCCCCCCCCCAAAAAAAAAAATAGGGGTAAATTGAAAAACCCTATTGTTTACCCGCATTTAAATTTTAAAACTTGATGTCCTCGTTCGGGGACGTGGGGTCGGAGAGGGTTTAGTTGATTCATCTATTGTCATCAAGAATGTATGTCTGTGTGAACAATTTCAGCTCGATCGGACATTGGGAAGTGGGTGAAATATCGATTCCCATATAAAACTTTAATTATTAATTATGATGAATGAATTGATTAATTAGTGAATCTGTTAATTGATTCATCTATTGTCATCAAGAATACGTATATGTGAAAAATTTCAGCTCGATTGGTCATTGAGAAAAGGGTGAAATATCGATTATAAGATTCCGTCCAGACAGATAGACAGACAGACAGACAGACAGACAGACAGACAAACACATGAAGCTAATATAAGCGTTGTAATGTAATAATAATAAGAAGAAATAGAAGAAGAAATAAGAAGAGGAATAGAAATAAGTCTATGTGTAACCCCGGCCTAGGATGGTAACATTATGGGGTATTCACATCACCCGCTAAACTCAAAAAAATATTTAATTATGGCTAACTAGTTATGAATTTAGAAAGTAACAGAAAAATTATTGGGTCCACCAACTTGGTCAAACTTGGTTATTTTCGAGCTAGGTCCCATCAGCAAAAATCTCCCATAAGAAATAACATGGGGACGATCTTTATGCCGCTGTGACCTTTAGTTTTGAAATTTGGGCAAGTGGTTCGGTCAAAATATGCTGATTACCAACAAGTGGTGTGATTTTGGAATCCATATTTTTACGTGCGAGTGTACATTTGTGTACAGTTTCAAGACACGATGTTGTAAAGGGCCATTTTAGATTGGTAAGATGTTCTAGTATCTATGCGTAACCAAAAATTTAAGAAATCCCCAAAAACAACAATTTCTGGAAATTTCAGGGTCAAGTTTTTTAATGGTGTAAAATCACAGTTACAAGATATATAATTTTTAAACGGTCATTTGAGTGTTGTATTATGCTATAGATTATGCGGTAAAAAATAATTTTTGTGGGTAATAGGTAGTGATGTGGGTTTTCCGGAAATATTCACTTTGGGAATTTTCCATGGAAATATTCAGGAAAGTTTCCGTGAAATTTTCCGCCCAAAAAATATATTTTCTACGATGTCCTCCATTTCCCATAAACAGAATACAATTTATTCATTTCATGCATTTGGCGGCAGCTTAGGCCTAATAGAATGGCTAACTATGTATAAGGCCTAACTCTTGTAGTAGACTACTGTCGAGCACTGACAAGTGACAACAGCTGACGATTGGAATTTTTTTTTCAGCACAACCAGTGAACCACGACAATTGTATTATCTTTAGAACACATGATTATTATGTCTTAGTTGTTATTGACAAATTATAATTAAAAAAACATGATTATGTGAATAGTAGGCCCTATTTAAGAAGATAAAAATTTCTAAATTGCGACCCACATCCCTATGGCCCCTTTAAGTTAGTTTCCAAATTAATGACCGACTGAAAACGTTTTCGATAATTAATAGAACATGCTATATAATTTTATACATTTTTTGGATGAGCGTAGCGAGCGTAGCGAGTGAAGCGAAGATTCCATTTCACTACACTGGAGAAAAAATCCGGAATGTTTTTTTTTTTTTTTTTTTTGTTTTTTTTTTTTTTTCTTCTGTATTTTTGTGTGTTTGTTAACACGATTCCGGCTAAACCGATACTCCGATTGCGATGAAATTTTATGGAGACCTTCGGAATCTCTGAACTTAGAACTGCCACGTTTTTGAGCGCAATCGGGAAATTTTTTCTCATAAAAAACGCAATTTTACGATTTTTTTCGATTTTTACAAAATTTCTTCGACTTATAACACCTACATGCTTTATCCGATTGTAATGATTTTTTTACAGAACCTTAATTTTATGAATTAATATATTTGTGTGAAATTTGAGCGTAATAGAAAAATTATTTCTCATGAAAATCAAAATTTTACGGTTTTTTTCTTTTTTAAAACAATTCTTTGACTTATAATACCTACATGCTTTATCTTATTGTAATGATTTTTTCACAGAACCTTAATTTCGTGAATTAATATATTCGTGTTAAATTTGAGCGCAATCGAATAATTATTTCTTATACAAATTGCAATTTTACGATTTTTTTCTTTTAAAAAATTACGATTAATTAAAAAATTAAGTTAACTTTTTATTTTATTTTTTTTAAATTATAAAAATTAAGTTAATTTTTTATTTAATTAATTTAATTAAAAAAAATCTTCGATTAAGTAATGATTTTTCACAGAACAACAGAAAATCCGCGTAACACATGGCATCTCAATGCACCATATACGCTCATCCAACAACGCGGCGGACTTAAGCGTTTTCTAGTCGAAAACACTTCGTGTGTCATCCGCATGCAAAAATATCGGAAACATTCCAAAGTATATGGCAACGACCATTTAGGTGACGACGATATACGAATCACTCGATGGCACTGCAACTAATAGCTTGGAAGATTATGACGTGTATAGCAGAACATCAGACATTGACAACATTGCTTTCAAGATAAAATGAAGGTCTAATATGTCAACAGTTGAGCGAGTTAAATTATTCGTAATCCTTTTGTAGGTGTATATCAATCTGATCAGTGGCGTAGGAACCGGGGGGAGGCAGGGGGGGGGGGCAAAACTTGCGTTGTTTAAATATTAAACCTAGAATTTATGTAGTAATATGCACTTACACTTATACAATTCGACAGTCACCTTGGTAAAACGAATATGTTTGCCTGTATGCTTCGTCATTACACAAAAAAATAGGTTGAAATTTACTAAAATGGGCCACTTCACGTTAATTTTTTTAGTTTATAGATAGCAGATATTTGCAGCAAAACATCGTTTACAGAGTCCGAAAGCAGTTGAAACATGACGAAATAAAGCCCCAGACCCCAACTGACGCCAAAAAAATCTTGTAATGGATTCCCCCCCCCCCCCCCCCCCCGACCCCCTCAACTTTCAAAACGTTCCTACGCGCCTGAATCTGATTAAATAGAAGTAGGAAGAGGAAGTGAATAAAGAAAATGACTAAAAAGTATATCCAGAGATGATAGTGGCAGATAGTAACTAAAATGTTTTATCCATGTGGACGCAAAGAAAACTTAAAAACCTATTTTGGAAGCATATTGTCTATGTGGCGCTGGCAGTTTAACATAACAAGTTTTGAAACTTGTTTTGGAAACATGTTCGTGTCTCCATGCAAGCAAGCAAAGTTTGAAACCTGAAGAGCCGGTTTATAAATCGGAATCGGGTCGCAATAATACGGGGTTAGGGTAGGTAACATCCCCCCAAAATACAAAAATTTGTAAAAAAAAAACGGCAGCCAAGCTCTCCTTCCAAAGTCTTCGGCTGTGAATGCTGTGAGATATAGAAGTTGAGCCAAGCATTTCATTCTTTCTCCCAAGTTTCGCATTGAAAAGAAGTAAGATCATTTCGCCTGTTGACGAGCGCCAAGCCAACCATTTTCGTGGTAAAAAAAGTTAAAATTTTAAACTCAAAATCATAAAAAAAATTACTTGGCCATTGACTTTTTAGAGTCTTCGTACCAAAATCAATAGCCAAGTAATTTTTTTATGATTTTGAGTTTAAAATTTTAACTTTTTTTACCACGAAAATGGTTGGCTTGGCGCTCGTCAACAGGCGAAATGATCTTACTTCTTTTCAATGCGAAACTTGGGAGAAAGAATGAAATGCTTGGCTCAACTTCTATATCTCACAGCATTCACAGCCGAAGACTTTGGAAGGAGAGCTTGGCTGCCGTTTTTTTTTACAAATTTTTGTATTTTGGGGGGATATCACATCTTTTTGTTGTTTGTTTCATATCAAGGCTTAAACATGTGAAATACGTGTAAAGGTGGATACAGTGCGTTTAAAACAGATTGTCTAGAAACAAAAGCTACCATCTTTTTTTTTGTTTACAATCTGTAGGCCTAGTTGGCATATTCAATGTTTTTATTAAATTTAATATGGTTATTAATGTCGTCTTGGGTTTTTGTGTGAATGATTTGTTGGCCGGACTATAACACATTGACGCATAATTTTAATCAGCAATTAAAATATTAAAAATTGTAATAAATACAACATAACGTTTTTCCCAAAGTAAGAGTGGTAGGGAACAGTGGGGGTTAAATATCGCTTGTCTCCTCGTGGATTATTATGTTTCATATTATTATGTACCACCATGCCAAATTTCATGCTGATAACTCATTCGGTACCTTTATGGTGAATGCTGGAAACCAAGGTAAAAATAATATAAACTATTAGGGATGGGGGTTGAAAAAGTGTTGTTTAGGAAATGGGAATAGGCTTATTGGGTTAAAACACATTAAAACATAATTGAATAAAAATACAATTTTGGGTTAGAGCTATGAATTATTCCAATTTTAGAGGATGATTTAGGGGATGATGGGGGTGGAATATCGCTTGCATCGCGACGAATTATTTTTCATATTAGTATGTAACATCATGCCAAATTCCATGCTGATAACTCATTAGGTGCCTTCATGGTGAATGCTGGAAATCAAGGTAAAAATAATATAAACTATAAGGGATGGGGGTTAAAAAATGTGGTTTAGGAAATGAGAATAGGCCGATTGGGTTAAAACACATTAAAACATAATTTTAATAACCACCTAATTTAAATATATAACATCAATTTTAGATTAGTGCTATGAATTATTCCAATTTAAGGGGGTGTTGAGGGTGGAATATCGCTTGCCTCTCGGCGGATTATTTTTCATATTATTATGTACCATAATGACAAATTTCATGATTATAACTCATTAGGTGCCTTCGTGGTGAATGCTGGAAATCAAGATAAAAATAATATAAACTATTATGGATAGGGGTTGACAAAATGTGGTTTATATAATGAAAATATGCCGATTGGGTTAAAACACATTAAAACATAATTTTAATAACTAATTTAAATAAAAATTCAATTTTAGGTTAGAGCTATGAATTATTCCAATTTTAGGGGATTATTTAGGGTGTTGGGGGTGGAATATCGCTTGCCTCTCGGCGAATGATTTTTCATATTAGTATGTAGCATCATGTCAAATTTCATGCTGATAACTCATTTGGGTGCCTTCATGGTGAATGTTGGAAATCAAGGTAAAAATAATATAAACTATTAGGGAGGGGGGTTGAAAAAATGTGACAAAGGAAATGAGAATAGGCCGATTGGGTTAAAGCACATTAAAACATAATTTAATAACATGAATAAAAATTCAAATTTTGGTTTAGAGTTATCAATTATTCAAATTTTAGGGGATGATTTAGGTGGAGTGGAATATCGCTTGCTTCTCGGCGAATGATTTTTTATTTTAGTATGTACCATCATGTCAAATTTCATGCTGATAACTCATTAGGTGCCTTCATGGTGAATTCTGGAAATCAAGGTTAAAATAATATAAACTATAAGGGATGGGGGTTGAAAAAATGTGGTTTAGGAAATGAGAATAGGCCGATTGGATTAAAACACATTAAAACATAATTTTAATAACTAATTTGAATAAAACATCAATTTTAGATTAGAGCTATGAATTATTCCAGTTTTAGGGGGTGTTGGGGGTGGAATATCGCTTAATTGCCTCTTGGCGGATTATTTTTCATATTATTATGTACCATCATGTCAAATTTCATAATGATAACTCATTAGGTGCCTTCGTGGTGAATGCTGGAAATCAAGGTAAAAATAATATAAACTATTAGGGATGGGGGTTGACAAAATGTGGTTTATATAATGAGAATAGACCGATTGGGTTAAAATACATAAGAACATAACTTTAATAACTAATTTGACTAAAAATTCAATTTTGGGTTAGAGCTATGAATTATTTTAATTTTAGGGGATAATTTAGGGGGTGTTGGGGGTGGAATATTGCTTGTCTCTCGGCGGAAGTTTGTGAGTCTGAGGTACATCTAAGTGTGGTTCAAGTTTCATAGTTCTAAGATGTACCGTTTTCTCTGTAGGTTCTTATTCCTCTCTGTCAGAATCCACTCCCCCCCCCCCCCCAACCAACCAACCAACCAATCAGCCGGATGATTATCGTCGATATTTACGCACTTTTTAACACAGAACGGGCTATCGGATCGGGCTGATTTTTTTTTTGGTATGTCATGGACCACATATCAGGTCATATACCGAGTTTCAAGATTGTAAATCTTTCGGGACGGCGTGTGCAGATAGCTGAAAACCCCCCAACTCGGATAGCTGTAAACAGGGTCGAGTTAGTCATCGCCTTCTAGCAGTCGCGTGCGCTTGGCTGCGGGCGAACGACCGTCGCCCTAGATTCTTCTAGTGGAGAACACATTGGGAACGGGGAACAAAGTAAATAGTGGAGTACAGCGTCGCCGTCCGCTCGAAGTTATTCGTACATCCACGGCATTTAATGTAATGGAATGTATAACTAATTTAATTTGCACTTACTCTTAAAATTGGTTGACAAATCCATCAGATGTATAGGTTCTCAGATGCACAAAAAATTACTTCACACTTCTATGTTCGTGTACGTTGCTGTGAACTACGCCAAAGCCCAACTTGACCGAGAACAATGACGCGCGAGAACACGACCACTGTTAGTCACTCACCGCGCTTGACTGAATCACTTTCTGAGTCCAGGCACTGCACTTTGGTTGCCGACTGTCGTGCTTTCGTCTGTGACTATCATCCCTCTCTTAAAGGGTATTGGGGATTGAAAAGGGAATTTCGGGGCTCCCCTTATGCGAAACTTTTCTGTCCGTCCGTACGCCTTATGTTGGTGGTACGTCTCAGGGTAAAAACCGAACATGCTTTCCCAAATAAAATTTTTTGAGTAGATTCCCATTCAGCTCGGATATCGCAGAAAGTTTTTGGTTTGGCCCTAGGGGGAAAAAGTTGGGGCTTTATATTTATATACTCGCCACCTCCAACATTATTGAACCCTAAAACACGCGCTTGTAATAACGGTAAGCTTCGGTAAGCTATTTTAACTCATTGTTCAATATAACAGTATAAGGGTATCATGATAAAGCAAATCGGGTTTTAAAATACCAAAGTCTGACATCTGCAAGATTTGACGAGTGCGAAAAATTGTAGAGTGTAGACTCAAGTTAAATAAATGTATTTTTACGAATACAGTGAAAAATGTTAAACCACGATAATATGCATTTTTTGTTTAGTTTTTGTCCTGAGTGATGTTCAGTCTCGTCTTACGACGACGCCGACTGGGAACCCAAACGGGCACAAGGGACATTGTCATCTCTCTTCTACTCTACACCGTGCAACGAGGCGGTAAAAAGCTGCTTTGCCGTTTCCCCGCTAATCTTTTTACAAAACGATTAAAAGACTCTTTCACAAAGTACCTGCTGCTTTAAGAGTATTAAACCGATACGGACATTCTAAATTTGACAATCAGTGCATGGTTTAATGAAAACGAGACCAATTAGCGGCTATAGATTCCTAATCTGCTTTTATATTCTTTAGGTGAATCTCGCCGTAATGAGTCTGCCTAATTGGAATGGGAATGACCAATCTGTGTTCGGTGTAACTAACGAGGTTAATACCAGGCCAGACAGAAACACAAGGGTAGAAATCGGTTTATCAATAATTGCATAATTTTCATAACACAAACAAAGAACAAAATTAGACTTTCACATAAAGTTTCTGATTTCCTCATCTATAAATACTAACGTTTGGAAATACACCAAAAATGCCATTAATTTTATGATGGAATATGTGAATCTGTGACAAAAAAATATGTTTATTTTTATTTATTTTTTATTATTTATTTTAACGTCTATCCTATTCAGTTATAAAAAATGATTTACAAAGGAGGACAACTAATAAATCTAAATACATAGATGCAGAAACAACAATAAAATACAATTTTAAGTAAAAATTTGAAATAGAGCATTACAACAACAATACATTAAACACAACAATTTCGGTAACAAACAAAAATGATATCAAATGCATTCAATGAATGAATCAAATATGAAAAAGGGTGGGGAATGAAAGAAAAAAAGAAAATAAAAGAAGAGAAAAAGAAAAAAAAGGAAAAGGGAAAAAGTAAATTTAAAAAAAAGTTCACTGCGCGTGTTTTGTGTTCATGTATTACCTACCCACAGACACAAAATTTTGTAAATAAAACCCAAACCTTTCTAAAACTAAAAAAAAAAAAAAAAAAAATCCCAAACAGATGATTCAATAAAAACGAAAAATAAATAAAAGTAGATTTTGGCCTAATATTTTATTAAAATATGATTTTTTTTATAAAAAAAAAAGAAAATCAATTTTTAAAGATTTTACGGAAAAAAAAATTTTTAATGTCGAAATAACTTTTAAAAATAATGACGAAACTGCGAATTAGTAGTAGTGGTAGTGGTGTGGTAGGGTAGGGTAGTGGTAGTGGGAGTGGTAGTAGTGTAGTAGTGGGTAGTGGTATGGTTGGGAGTGGTATGGTAGTGGTAGTGGAAGAATATATAGTTGAGATAGTAGTAGTAGTAGTAGTAGTAGTATAGTAGTAGTATAGTAATTGTAGAGCGACAGTGATTTTTAGCAGTTTAAGCCAGTTTTTTACAAAAAAGGAAGGTCATTCAACCCCCTTCAAATTTTTACATGTGTGTCAATGTCAGTAGGTTACCTAAATACCCCCCATTATGACGTTTTTTAAGTTCATATCACGTTTCAGGTGATTATGTGCATGCACCTCGAAAAAAAAACCCCCAACTCGCTTCTTTGTACCCAATGTCCTAGCGCACCGCGGTTGGCTGGGCCCCCAAAGAGTTTTTTTATATTGACGAAGTAAAACAAACACATATTTTGATGCAATTTTAATGGAAAAAAACAAATTCTTCAGGGGGAAAATCTTAAACATCATAAAATATTGTAGTCAAGTTCTTTCTCTTTTACTTTGGCCGGGAGAAAAATTGTTCAGAGCTGAATGTGGGAACTACAGATTTCATTTTCGCTAGAGTAAAAAGTAAAAACTCGTCCAGTGTAGAGTATAGTATATTGCGACCAGCAATGTCATTAGGGCCAGTATGTTCTCTTCTGACGTACTTCTGTAGTTGATAGTATTGGAGAAAGAAACGATTTGTTGAGTGCTTCGGCAAAGTAGGGGCGGTTAAGAGCATTCTATCTCAGACTTAATGAACGTTTTTTCGTCTGGGTTTCATGTTTGTTATATTTGCGTCAAAAAAGGGTTGTCTCATTCCGTATATAATTTTGTGCGACATCATTGTCAATCGAGTAGAATTTTATTTCATTGTGTGATGTAGTAAGGCCTATCGTTTAAAATTTCCCAGGCCCCTCCGCACCAATAATTACGTTTTAATTATCATTTGCATATGATTTGATGTTGGTCCGTTATTGTTTTAGCTCATTCCTGACAACGCAAAATACAATGTTTCATGATTTCAATTTCACCTTTCTAGAGAACCAATTCAGGGCCCCGATTCATGTACATTTTTATCCCGGTATAAGCAGAGTTAGGTGGTATAAGTGCGGTATAACTCCGAATCCAATTCATGAAGACTTATCTTGCCTCGCACGGGGATAAGAAAATATGTAAACAGATGGCGGACATTTTAAATTTTGCGTCTATGTGTAAAACGAGAAAAGTTATCATTACTCTCATAAAACAAATCAGAAACCGTCTCGGGCCTAGGCCCAGATGTAGAAAATTATTCATAATACAACAGTGTAGGCCTAAAGTTCGATTAGGCTATAGGACTAGGTAAAATTAATACCTGTATTAATACTAACTAACATAACACGTTTGACAAGCCCTTGGCCTCTCCTAGGCAACCCTAGGCCTGCACGACCTTGTTTTGACACACATCCCGCACAAATAACTAGTTTTGATTACTAAAAGCCTTATGCAGATGAACAATAGTATGATAGTCCTAGGCTATTCCAAAATTTACGGCAAATAATACGCCTTTTCTTTCTTTTAATGATCTCACGCAATCTTTTGTCAATAAATAAAAATGTAAAACAAAGATGGTGCAAATTTTTAGTGTTCTTTTGCAAATCTGCTAATTTACATGGCTGTGGAATGCAGTGGAAAAAACATTTGTTGTACTTGTTGTTGGATTGAAAATTTCTGATTGGATGAGAGTTGCTCAGACTTAAACAGGCCTTATCCTGCCATGTCCTGCATTATACCGTCCTTATACCACTTATACCCGGGATAAATGTTGCATCGGGGCCTCAGGTGACTGACTAGGTAAAGCAGGGGTCGGCAACCTTTTGCAACGTGTGTGCCAAAATGATGTTAAAATTTTAACTATATTGTTTTGCGTGCCAGTACAAATTTACGAAGACAAAATGTTAATTTGTTGTTATTCAGGAAACACTAAAAATAAACGGGTCGCCTTCGTTTCATCGACACTTCGTTTCATCGACACCGCCGTTTCCTCGACAAATTCATTTAATATTTGAAATGTTCGTGACCACCGTTTCATCGACAACGGCTCCGCCGTTTCATCGACACCTCCGTTTGCTCGACAAAACTGCGAGTAGTAGCTGGTCCGAAAACATTCGCCTCGAGCGCGCTGCCGCCGCGCCGGCACAGCACGGCGGCAATCTTGAATTCTACAATAACGAAGTGTCAATGAAACGAAGGCGGTAACAACTATACGTTTTGTTTATTTTGCAACTCCTCAATAATTAAAAATAATTATACATAACTAGGAAAACGCCAAAGTTGTTGTAAGACGAGTGAGCGAGCCATGTGTTGGGTACCCTGTGACATTCTCTTTCATCCCCCTACCTAAGGCTGGATCCGGCATGGGTCTTTCTTCCCTAGCCTATCATAGACTAGAGTGGCGCATTGTGGTCATACAGTTGACGCGCCCTTATACCAACTTAACTCAAAACCCCATCATTTATACCTCATATTACATCAATCAACTTAAATGCAAATGTTTCCGGGTACTCAACACATGACTCGCTCACACGTCTAACAACGACATTGGCGTTTTCCTAGTAACACTGCGCTAGAATAACTTGAATATAAGTAATATTTTGAGCTATCGTTGTTTTAACGCAACATGGCTTTATCTTCGCAACTAAAGAATAACTAGTCTATGTTTGTTTCCACAGGAGTGAAGGAGGTGGGTGTTGGAAGCATCGAAGCGATCAGTGCTGGGATCTTGATCCTGCTGATTCTCATCGGCGTGATCATCTTCCTACGTTGCAGGTACGCGGGTACGTACGATCTGCCACACACTTAAGTTCTCTTCCCCTAGCGATCAGTGCTGGGATCTTGATTTTGCTGGTTCTCATCGGCGTGATCATCTTCCTACGTTGCAGGTACGCGGGTACGTTCGATCTGCCACACACTTAAGTTCTCTTCCGCTCAGTTGTTCAAGTGTAAGCAATCTGCTACAAAGAACTTATTTTGTAATCATGTGTACTTGTTAATTTTTTCAAGTTCATGTTCAAGTTTATGTTCACGTTCAAGTTCATGTTCACGGTCACGTTCATGTTCATGTTTACGGTCACGTTCATGTTTGTTCACGTTCATGTTCATGTTCATGTTCACGTTCATGTTCATGTTTACGTTAAAATAAAAAATGTGATTTCTCAAATGCGTGAAAACACGCAGTCAAAAGCATATTTAAGTATGATATCTATTGAATCATTGTGAATGAACGTCTGAGAACAATAATTATACTAAAAGTCCTTCAGAAGATTATAGTGTCCTAAAGCTGCAAGTAATCCTAGTAGTTAGATATATGTATCGGTTTCTAAACGATATTTTAAAATCAAAGGAAAATTACTGCAATGTTAGATAAAGTGAGGTCAAATATAACAGGAAAATATATTTGGTAATTTTTTGGGGCGGGACGTAACCTAACCAAATTTTGTGACAAACGTAGAAACTCTGAGCTTGGTGCTACCCTTTATAACATCGTGTATTGAAACTGTGCAAAAATAATATACACTCAAACACGCAAAAACAATAACATGCATTCCAAATTCACACCCCTACTTGGCAAACAAATTATGAAATGCAGATTAACTTTCAATAGGAAAAAATATATAAGCATATATTTGCATCTAACATGAGACACTTCTACTGTCTAAACGCCCTAGGTGTCAATTGACAAACATGCATGCATGGAAAGAACATATGAGTTCAACTGTAAGAACATACAGTGTTATATGGGTGCCCGCTCTGCCCTGAAACTCACGTATTCCGCTGGTTAGAGAAGATGGAGGGTTCGAGAGGTAGTGTAACGGCTTCGTTCGCCTCGACGTCTGCTCGGCAGTCCGGATTAGTGGCAGGACCCTATTCGGCTAATGATATGACTGCCAAGGTACACCGTCCTTTCGGATGGGACAGTAAGCAGTTGGTCCCCTTGGTACTTTTCGAAAGGAGTAGGCTACGTGCCGGTACCAGGTTTCGTTCCTCCCTTCTGTTCATACTTCATCCTCATCTATCACCACTCATCGTCTCGAATAGCCGAAGAGCATTATGTTAAGCAATATCCAATCCAATCCATACAGTGTAATTAGTTCGAGGTGGTGATTTACATTCAGATTTACAGACAAGGCCACCACAATATCCTAACAGTATGTATCTTTTCGTACAACCCGTATATACTAGGGCCTACTGACAAATCCGAAGTTGTATTACGTATGTAACGGTCATAAATATTAACTAAAAGGTTGTTGGTGGATTGGTTAATTAATCTATAATCTCCCTTATAGTTAATGCTTATGTCCGTTACAAATTTAAAAGAGTAAAATGCACACACAAATTAATGTAGGCCGATATAGTAGCTAACTAATATATAAATAGACTAAACGCAGAAAGAAAATGCTGCATGTGATATTCAAGTGGTAAAAAAGACTCTCATATGGCTCATTTATGTCAAAAAGCCCAAGTAATGTAAATAATTTAGACGAAAGAAAGATAGAAAGAAAGAATTAATTTAGCCGATCCTTGCATGCTGTAGCCTCTGTAGATACAGAGATGTAGCCTACAGCTGATCATGCATTGATCATGGATTTATAATAGTACTCCATGCATTGATCAAGGATTCTGTGGTGTACAGCGGGCTGCCTACGCGTCACCTTGCAGGCTGACCGTGCGGTGCTGCGGCCTAGCGGCGATAACTGGAACTGCGCTGCGAGAAGCGAAAGGAACGCGCCCGCTTTGCCCCGCAGTCTTTGTGTATCCAATCCCTCGCAGTCCCAGTGACTAACCTACGCGGCATTCTCCGACTAAAGTGCTCATATCTCGGTAACCAGGGTGCGAATTGACGGGGGGATAGGGGGGATTTCCCCCCCTGGTAATTTCATCCGTGGCTCTGTTTTACTGAAAGGTATCCCCGCCAGGGATGGCTAAATCCCCACCTCTGGATTCCCATCTCATCTCATAACATATCAAGTGACTTTATCTCGTAATGTTAATAAATAATGCGTCAATTTACACATATTCCTTTCAAAATAATACCTCAGATCGCTTCTAATACCATCTTGAGGGCAATAATACCGCCAAATTTTTCCTCAGATCACTTCTGCGGCCATCTCGAGGGCAATAATGACCCAAAAATTTTCATCAGATCGCTTCTAAGGCCATCTTGAGAGCAATAATACCCCCAAATATTTTCCTCAGATCGCTTCTAAGGCCAATAATACCCCCAAAAAAATTCGCCTCCGAAGGCTGGGGCT
Organism: Sweltsa coloradensis; assembly: GCA_024449915.1. Taxonomy (NCBI): domain Eukaryota; kingdom Metazoa; phylum Arthropoda; class Insecta; order Plecoptera; family Chloroperlidae; genus Sweltsa; species Sweltsa coloradensis. The sequence goes on from JAMZAV010004281.1 coordinate 30,751, forward strand.
GGGTTTGCTAACGAAAATACTATTCTAAGCCATCCCATCCCTCTGCAGAGTCGTTAATTCGCACCCTGTCGGTAACAAACGCGAAACAAGTGTTGCATAATGCATAATGTTTATCGTAATTGTACGTTCAGAATGAGTCATAGTTCGAAGCCGGTGGTCGTTTTTTAGACCAAGTGAAGTGATAAAGAAATTGCATGTGGACCTTTGAATTACGGGCATCCCCCCATCCCCCCCCGCCGTCCCCGGGAAGCCCTAGCCTAGGCCTACTGACACCGATCCTTACCTTCAGCCAAGGTAAGGTGGCACATCCATTGCCGCTCTCAGGTCGCACTAGTGCGCCCTAGTGCGCACTGGATTGCCACTTGTCTTTTCATTTGTTCAGTTTTGTAATGTTATTCAAGTGGAGGTTGACAACAATGACATCTCTGCACTCGCCGAGTGCATACCAATGGAAAACGCCATTAGTCAGTTTTGTATTGTAGATATTTGTTGAGCGAGCGAAGCGAGCGTCTCCACTTGACTCTTATGGCTCGAATGTCTGTTTTTTTTTTTTTTTTTTTTTTTTTTTTCCTGTTACTGCTTCGATACAGGTCGCACCGTTTCTCTGATCGACCTGAAATTTTGCACACATGTACATACCACCTAGGCGGGTTGCTGTATAGTTTTGTGGCAAAATCGTTCAAAAAGTTAAAAAGTTACATTAAAGTTAATCACAAGTTTTTTTTTCAAACTTAAACGGCGACAAAATCTGAGGTGGCCAAATCATTTAGAATGTCCGTCCGATCACGAATATGTTATTTTTATTTGATCCGATAAGTAGTGTAGATGGAAATTACATAATAACAAAGTCCCGTTACCATGCAACGGAAAGTCGCGCAGCTTTTTCGGCTCATGATAGCGGTCGAACGGAGGCTCGGATTGAGTTGAAATTTTGACCATCCGCAAGTTTCGTTCCCGATTAAATGCCATTAGTTTTGTGGCAAAATCGTTCAAAAAGTTATAAAGTTACATTAAAGTTAATCTAAAGTTTTTTTTTAAAACTAAACGGCGACAAAATCTGAGATAGCCAAATCATTTAGAATTTTCGTCCGGTCACGAATATGTTAATTTTATTTTGATCCGATAAGTAGTGTAGATAGCAATTACATTTTAACAAAAGTAACGTTACCATGGCAACGAAAAGTCGCACAAGAATTCTGGTCACTATGTACTGCCACCTAGAAGAAATCAAGAGTAAAATAGTTTTCCCAAAGAAATGAAGTCAAGGTCCTCTAGATGGCGGTGGATTTTATCCATTCTCTCCTATTTTACAAATTTTCAGCTAAATCGGTCAAGACCTTAAAGACTTATTGATTGGTATGTTACATTATGGGAATGTCGTACTCGGGTCGTGTTGCACGTGCCGGTGCTCGCTCAACAACGCGTCCAACTGAGCGTTTTTCCTAGTACTTCGCATTTTGAAAGTGTGTGTCCTCTTGTGTGGGCAGGGTAGGGAGATTGAAACAATGGAGGCCTACACACGTAAACAGTCTGTAACAAATAGATTGAACGGTATTTACTTGTATTTTATTTATTTATTTTTTTATTTATTTAACGTCTATCCTATTCAGTTATAAAAACTGATTTTAAAAGGAGGACAACTAAATAAATCTAATTACATAGATGCAGAAACAACAATAAACTACATTTAAGTAAATATTTGAAATAGTAGCATTACACCAACAATGCATTTACCACAACAATTTTGGTAACAAATAAAAATGATATTAAATGCGACTTATTATTGATTATTGCTTAGTGGTTTGGGCAGTAAGACGAAACTGAGTATGTTGTACTCCAGAGTAGAATTGACCATCTGTTTGATTCATTTCCCTTGAGCCAAGATTAATTGCAGTCTGATTGTTTCACGATTGAGGAAAGGATGAAGTGTAGCGTGCTGGTAAATACATACAAAGTATTGAAAGATAACGTTTTTAGGTATTCTACCCAATATTTTTAAAATTGTTGATCGTGATAGAAATAAAGTTCCTAGATTAAATTCTGATTCATTTAGAAAGTCATTTATGTACAGAGGCGTATCCTTTTGGAATTCAATTTCTTATGATATTAGAAGCCAGTTTACTGATCTAGGAATTGTACAATTTAAAAGTAAAATTGAAGCAATGATTTTGAATCAAAGAGCAAAGAATTGATTTTTACTATTTATTTGTAGGTTATTGTCTGTGTGTTTGTGTAATGTTAATTTACCTTCATAAGTTCTTATTAATGATTTTGCTTTTCTCTTTGTTTGCTCATTATTGCTTTGATTATGAATGATATAATCAATGTATTTTCCTAGATTGTCTTCATTTTATTTTTTTCTGCCTAGATTGTCTGGTTGCCGCCTACTGATGGAGCTTGCAACTTGAGTTAGGTGTCCTGTATCATTGCTGTGATCAGTTTAACATGAACAATTTTAAATAATTATATATCTGATATAATTATATATAAGTGTCAAGATTTTTTGGACTAAACTGTTATCAGATTTGAACACAAAAATGAAGATTGAACACAAGAAGGTTTCTTCCGCGAAAGTTTTTTGATTATACTCCCTGATTTGCTGTTCCTGATTTTTGGCAAACCTCATATTCGTTTGAGTGGGATCGTCTAATAAATCATTTTTTCTTTTCGTTTTTCTTTTTAATGTTTTTGTTTCTCTTTCTATTTTTCTTTTTTTCTTCCTTTTTTCATTTCCTTTTCTTTCTTTCTTTTTTTTTCCTTTTCTTTTCTTTTCATTCCCCACCCTTTTCTATATTTGATTCATTCATTAAATGCATTATCAAACACTTTCATAAGATATCTCACTCAATAACACAACTTTGTGCATTTTCTACAGTTCTATTCCATGTTATTTTATTATTACCAGTTTTATCTTCTATTTATTAAACAACTGCACATTACACCAGGGTTACTTTTGAAATTAGTGCGAATAATATATACACCTTTTACACCTCCTCAAGAGACAGGTGCAAAAAGTGTAAAGTTGTAATTACCCCCTGGACAAAAGAACACGTCTTTGGAAGAAATATTGTAATTACACCTGGACAAAAGAACGCTTATTTCTTCAAAAGTGCAAAAGGTGTAAAAATTGATGGACAAAAGAACAGACCTCGTGTCGTCTGCAAAATTAATAATCTGTCCACTTGTTAATAGGTTACATAAGTCATTTATATAGATGTTAAATAAGACTAAATAAGTTAAATAAGTTGTAGTAAATAATAAGAATAAAAGTTGTACAAAATTTTAATCATATTGGATAGGCTACAAAATTATGTTTGTAGCCTACTTGGTTTGTATTTGTAATGAATTTTAAATTAGGCGCCAGCACTGCCGCCTGGAATCTGGACCCGCATTAAGCATTTTGTTGGCGGTGGTGAAGAAGATGTGATGTGATACGCCAAACTGGAAACTTTTCGGAAATTTGGTGGGTTTTTTAATAAGGTAAGCTATGAAAAATTGTGGTGTGTATTACGAAAACACCTTATTGGTTTAGGTTAATATCGTTTAACCCTACTAGCTTACTTTTAAGACGTACCCTAGGCCTAGGGGCTAGGTACTGTAGGGCTAGAATTCATGAATGGAAATTTTGAGGTTAGGTTTTGAGCACAATTGCCCGAGACAAGCAAACTGACGGGAACAAATCAAATAAAAAGGACGTTTCTGAATTCTGTTCTTGGTCTCATTACTTGGTCTTATTACTTATTGCTTGGTCTCATTACTTGATCTTGGTCTCGTTGAAAATACCACACTAGTGTCATTCTAGAACATGGCGGCCTCGGGAGTTGATCGAACACTTCCAAATCACGTTGAGTAGGCCCTAGCCAAGTAAGTTATTAAATGTTGGTAATAATATTAAAATAAATAGTACAGAATCAAATTTGATATGGAAATGGTACGGTATGTAAATACACGTTAATAACGTCCGCCATGATCAAGACCTGAATCTAGTGTGCACTTTCGATTCTTATTCTTATTACTTGATTTCAATCAGTCTCGATTGTGTGCGTGACTATTCGGAGCTACTTGTGACGTCACGGATGAAACTGGGTGATTGATGACTTAATTCGTGACGTAAATCGAGACCTAGACCTAAGGTTTTCCACTATTCAGAAAGGTCCTAAGTGTGTTAATTAAATTTTGTTTTTCTGCATATTTGTATTTAATTTATTTAGCATATTACTCGCGTATAAAGCATCAATCAGCTGATAAAATAGTTTTAGGACGTGTAGGCCTACATCTTGATTCCGATTGGTTCCGGTAACGTACGGAAAGTTAAAACTTGGTGATGTTCCCGTTGTCGTTGCCGGGAAGCTTTATTGTGCATCGTGTCGTAAGTTAACATGTGATTCAACTTTCTTCCCGTTATCGTTACCGGACAATTGTGCATCGGCCTATGTTAGGCCTATATTCTTTATGGTAGTTTTCTTTCCATGGCCCCCTAGGCTAGAGTGGCGCATTATGACCTAACGGTTGACGCGCCCTGAAACTTAAATAATTTTGGTGCACCGCAGCCAGGCAGCTGTGCGCTAGAACACTCGGGCACCTTATACTGCAAGCAGAGTTGGGCAACACGGGATGTGATATGAAGTTAAAAAATGTCTTAATCGGTTGGTGCGGTCCAATTTTTTAAAACACTTTTCCACCATTAAAAACAATCAGAAACCACTTCATATGAGAAATAAATACAAAAGCGACTCATTATTAACAATTTATTTAGGCCTACATTGTGTTCGTTGAAAATACACAAATATCACTTGAAATACCTAATACAGATTGTTAGCTAGGGACACTTGCCCAATTTCCCCTTTATTTTTCCCCACCATGTTGAAGTGATTTACGTTTTGGGGCCCACGCCCCCTTTTAAATTTTTTGGATGACGAAAGCAAGGTAGCGAAGGAAGCAAAGATTCTATTTCCTGGGGGGTACTTTGGGGGGTTAGAGCTGACCCGGTGTCTGAGTCACGCGGGACTCACGCGTGACTCACGCATTTATTTGAGGGGTGCGTGGTGGGGGGACTAAATGGAATTAGTGGGTGAGTGATTGTGCAAGATACTTGACTCACCGGGTGAACGGACCGGTGATTGTGCGTGTCACGTTCTTTTGGGCAAATCAACCCGCGAAAAAAACCTTTTTAAAAATTAGATCCACCTTCCTAAAAAACCTACACTTTACCCTTTTTTCAGTTGCCCTTTCTTCTGGGGGGGGGTTCCCGGGGCAGTACTTTGTTTGCTATGTTGGGGAAGTTTATTTCGGTGGGGCTTTGCTCAAGTTTTTGTATTTTTGGGGTTTTGTTTAAAGCTTTTGAAGTGTTTTTTTGTAAGGTGGGCCCAAAATAAACAAACACTTTTTCGTTGCTGTTTTTACCCCCTGCCCGGGAAATCAGGATACGCCCGTGAGTGGGCCCTTAAATTTAACATTGAAAGGCCCCAAAAAAACATTTTTTAAACTTCATCTGGGGAAAAATTTCGGACTTGGGGGGACTGAACCCGTGTGTAAAAAGGCGTGAGTGGTTAAAAAAAAATTTTAAATTTTTTTAGCTTTAGTGTCCCTGGGGGCGTGTACCAAATTAATATCCTTTTCGTGCGGAGTGGGGCGTATTAGGGGAAATGTTTCGCTCGTGATCGTGCCCCTGCTTTAGTAAAAAGTCACTTCACGGGGGGAAAAACCCAACCTCTAATTGGAGTACAAAATCCTTTAATGTTTTTTTTCTTTTTGCGGCCTTTTTTGTCTGTCTTTTAACACGTTTCCCGCTAACCCCGATACCTACTCCAATTGTGTAAAATTTTCTGAAGCCCCTTTAAAATCTCTAAAACTAAGACTCCCCAAAGTTTTTTTAGCGAAATTAAAAAATTTTTTCCAAAAAAATCGAAATTTTTTACGTTTTTTTTTTTAAATTTTTAAAAACTTTTTGGGACTTTTAACCCTACCCTAAATCCTTTATTCGACTGTGATAAATTTTTAACAGAAACCAAAATTTTATGGATTAAATATTCGTGTGAAAAATTTGAGCGCAATCAAAAATTTATTTTTATAAAAATCAAAATTTTTTACGTTTTTTTATTTTTTAAAAAAAATTACGCTCATCCAAAAACGCCCCTGAAAAACCCTTAGTTTTTCCTAGTGGGCTACTTGTATACCCCCCTTTTTTCCCCCTTAAATACTCCCCTAAAAACACCTTAAAGTCGCTATTGTTTTTAAAATATAAAGGATTTTGAACATAATGGGACTTTTTTTTTAAAATAGAGCGAAAAAGGTTTTTAAATTTTTTTTGTTGTTACTATGGCTATACAAAAAAACGTATTTTTTAAATTTTTGATTTTTTGATTAGGTTCTTTTTTTAAGGTTTTTTGCAGTAAAGTAGGGCCTAAAACATTCACAGGGTGGGTCTGGGCCGCGTTCACTAAAACCTCACTACTTATACCCTTTACTTTTTAACTATAAAAAAAAATAAAATAAAACCCTGTCGTAAAATTTTTTAAATTTAATATATCATTTGAATTTGGTTTTTTTTTGTTTTTTTTTGGAGAAAAACATTTTTAAAAAATTTGGGACCCCACCAACCAAAAAAGTCCCGGGTTTTGGGTTTGGGGGCCGGGACAACCCAAAAATTTTGGGTTTGAGGGGGAGAGCGTGAAGCCCCTTTTTTCTGGGCGAAAAAATTGGGTTAAAAAACCTGCTTTAAAACCCACTTTAAAGGATGTTATTTTCCCCCCTCCTAGGGGAAAAAGCATGCAGTTCTCGACCCCCTTTTTTTGTTTTAAAACCCCAATTGATTTTTTTCTATTTTTACTGTTTTTCACCCATTGTATCCCGGGACATGGGCCCTTATTTTTGGGGAAGGTATAAAAACTTCCCCGGAAATTGAGGCGGGTTAAAAGGGTAGTGCCCAAAAATTATTTTTCGTTTTTTATACTTCTTTTTTAAAATAACAAACAATCAAAGGGCCCGTATTGAAATCAATTCCGCCTGGGCCCTAGGCTTTTATTTCGAAAACCTATTCTAAACCGCCCAGAAACCCAAATTTTTCTCAAACCGGGGCAAATCCCATTTTTAAAACTTCCCCAAAATTTTATCAAAATCAAAAATTTACCCGGGTTTAAAGGGGGCCTACATTTTTTTGGTGCAAAACAATCATAATGAGAAAAATGGGACCTTTTCCCGCCCAACTTTACCCCACGGCCCAAAACCTATTTGGAAAACCCAAATTTTTCCTTGCGGTCGAGACGGGTTAAACCCTTTCCCTTTGAAAAATTGTCCCTTTGTTTGCCGTGTGAATTCAATATTTGGGGTTTGTATTTAAAAGTTAAATAGGCCCTACAAAAAAGAAAAAAGAAATTTTAACGTTAATAGGCCAAAAATGTTAAATGTGGGCATAACTACTTAATGATGGGGAGGGGTTGCGGAAAGGGGGTCGAACCCACTAAAGAGGGGGGTAAATACCGACTTTTTTGAAAATTTTCAAAAAGTAGGGGCCTACATACAAAAATTTAAAAAAAAAAAAATATCTGGTTTTTTCGGTTTGGTTTTTTTGGGTTTAAAGGCGCGTCAACCTTTAGGTCAAATGCACCACTCTAGCCTAAGGGGGGGGGGGGAGAGGAGGGGGGGGGCCCTGCTGGTCAAAAACCAGCACGGGTATTGGGGGGAAAGGGGGTTTTTTCCCACAGTCGCGGCCCGTAACGCTATGTCATCTTTTCGTTGTGTCGTTGTCATCCCCCCGGGGGGGGTTCGTAAAGGGGAAGGGGGGAAAAGGGTTTCCCCGACGACTTTTGCCAGAGCTCGCCTTCTTTTCAGGGTGTAAAATACTCCCTTTTTATACTAGTGTTTGTTTTGCGGGGGGCCCTTTTTCTCTTGAATCGGCCTTTTAAAAGATTGGCAGAGCCATGCTCGGGGGCCAAATTTTCTCCCCCGGCCCCCCTTGGGGGTTTTTTGGTAATTGATTCTGTCAAAAAGTGTGGGGGAGGGAAAATAAAGGAGGGGTGCAAAAAAAAGGGTAGAAACCTTTTTTCAAGCGCCAAGCTTTTATGTTATTTTTTATTATTTTAAAGGTTTTTGGTTTAAATATGAATTGACTAGGGCTAAAAGGGTTTTTTTTTGTTTTCTTTGATGATGAATATCATTTTTTTGGACGGGTAGGCTATACACTACATTGAAATCCATCGCTTGGCTTAGTCCCCGGGGCGAAAGGTTTAAACTTTTTTAGGGAAACAAGCTGGAATGAAAACGTCGTTTAAACTCTTCAAGTAGGTTTGTATCAAAAAACCCGGTACTTTTTTCATTAACGGGATCCCCCCCAAAAAAAATTTAGACTTCATGAAAACTTTTGATTAGACATTCACAATTCACTTTAAATTCCATTGAGTTTTGGGGGGGCCCGGGAAAAAACAAAAATTTTAAACCCCAAAACAAAAGCCTCGAAAAATCCCTTATAAGGCAAACAATTTCGCCAACAAAACCCTACAAAACCTTTTAACGGCCCTTTTTTTCCAAAAAATATAAACAATTTTTGCCAAAGTTTCCTCTCCCCCGTCGTTTTTTACCCCACGCAACCCTGGGTTGGCGTTTTTCAAGCACTGAGAGCCAGAATATCTTTGTACCCCCCTCCCTCTACAGCCCAAGACTTTCCCGGCGACAAAAAGGGATAAGGGGGAGGTTGACAGAAGAGGTTTAAAAAAGCCTTAAAATTCTCGTTTCTTTCAATTTTCCCTTTCCCAAAAGGGCTCACTCCCTTTGTTTTTGGTATACGCCGAATGGGCAAGGTCTGCCCGAAAAAAAATTCCTGTGTTAGTAAACAAAATTTTGTATAGGCCCAAAAATTAAACAACTTTGAAATTTTATATGAGATCGGGAAAAATCCAAAACATTGAAAAATTTTTTTTAATTCGAATCTCTCCGCCCAAAAATTTAGCATTTCAAAATCAAATAGGATGTCGGAAGTTGAAAGGGTTTTTTGGTCCTAGAGCTTTCGATTAAAAACTTTTTTGCAATTGTAAGGGGTTGCTGATCTCATAATTTTTTTCTTTTAAATTATTTAAATTTTATAAAAAATATTTTTAAATGATCAGGAATTTTTTTTTTGGGTCCCCGCGCGCCGCCCTACGGTGTTATAAAAATTTTTTAAAAGAGTTTCTCCCCAAAAACGTTCGTGTTCTTGAAAACTCTTTCCCAATTTACCCTATAGGGGGTTTTAATTCTTTGACCCCCCCCTGAAACGTTTTTGGGGAAGAACAAATCCCAATTGGGTCTGCACCCAGGAAATGCTCCATTCAGGGGTCCCCCCTACCCCCAAAAATCGATTTAAATTTAAAACCTTGAAAGGGGGGCCCTTACATAATTCCCCCTGTAAAATTGTTTCCCCTTTTCCCGCTTGGGGAAATAAAAAATTAATAGGAGTAAAATTTTGTTACTTTTCCGTAGAAATCGAACTCAATATAGAAAATACGATTGAATTTGGCTTTAAATTTAAAAAATTTTCAGGAAAAATTGACTAATTTGCTTTAAAACCCCCAAATGTGGGTTTTCCCTTTTAAAAATACACATACGTGATCTCCCAGGAAGAAACAAAAAAACCACAAAAAACTTTGGGCACCCTTTTGATTTTTCCCAAATAAGTAAAATTTTGATAAAACCGGGTCTTTTTTAATTTTTAAAAAGGTATACTGTTATAGAAATGAGTTTTTCGTGAATCTTTTTTAAAATTTTCCCCCAAAAAAAGCTTTCCGCCCCGGCCCTTTCAAAAATACGCAGGGGACTGCAACCGGGGAAACTTTCGGGGGAACTTAACCCGCGCCAAATGTATTTAAAAAATTTTGGTCACGGGGGTTTTCATTTAAACAAAAAAAAAATTTAAAGCCTGAAAAAATTTCCCAAACGTAAATAAAGTTTTTTTTGGTTTTTCCACTTACAATAAATCAATTCATTAAAATTTTTTTATTGACACATATAGATAAAATTTTTCAAAAGGTATTTTTTTTTGCCCTTTTTAAGGGTTGGGAAACCACAATAAAGGAAAATTTTATTTTGTTAAAATTTGGTTTTACCCTTTTACAATAGTAGCCTTTTTTAATTAATTTATTATTCCCTAAAAGCAAAACAAAAAATTTCCCCTATTTTTCTAGTTCTAGTACAAAAAAATTTTAATTGTGTAGTAATAACCTTTTTTCCCAATTTTTTAAACTTGACAAAAATAGGGAGGGTAGATAAAATTTTAAATTGTAAAAATTTTACAATGATTAAAAATTTTAGTAAAACACTGAAAAACTTTAAAAGAATCTAAAAAAGTAACAAACCTATATTGAAACTATTATATGAAAACAAATTTTTAACAAAAAGATACAGCTAAATAAAAAAATTTGTAACTTTTGGATCGCTTTCAGTTGAAAATAAAATGAGAATTAAACCTCTTCCCCATACTAAAGAGAAGAGAGGATTAAAAACAAAATATGATTTTTTAAGGATCAGGGGAAAAGCGATAAAGGAACACACGTGACATTATAAGGCTATATTTTACTGACCCGTTCTTAGCCATTTTTTTTTTAATTTTAATTTTAAATTTTAATCAGTTTTTTTCCAAAAACCGTCGATTTTTGAGAGTTAATATTCTCCAGTTTATTAATGGGAAAAGAGTAAACCATTTGGGTGTATTTTTTTATTGAAAAAAAGATATTGAGCATTTCTTATATTCGGGTTTGGAACATGGTTATAAAAATTTTGGACCCAAAAAAAAGGGCAACTTGTTTTCTGTGATAAAAGTTTTGTTTACTTTTGGGAAATTATAAGATTGTTTTTTAGGGTTTTTTCCCTCTTGTTAGTGTTTTATGAAAATTTTTCAAAAACCCTGTTAAGTTTGGGTATGAAAAAAACTTTGGGAGTTTTTTTGAAAATACGGGCTTTCGATGTCAACATTTTGCTTTCACTTTACACCGTAAGTAGGATATTGAAAGTTTTTTTTCATTTTTATTTTTAAAATGTGTTTTTGTTCGCAACGAGGGGTATAGGTGATTTAAAAAAGTCCCACCCCACCCAAAAAATTTCCATATTCAAGTAGAGATTCCCGTTTAACCCCATAAAACATTTTAAGTGAGAAGAGTTAAAGGCCCTTTTTTCAAAAGTGGAATATTTGTACGAGTGTTCCTTATTTTTTTGCCACGATTTAAGGTGGAAATTTCCCCTTTTCCCATGTTTTGGGTCTATAGTCCCCCAAAGATTTGAGTTTGGAAAAACTTTTTAAACTTTTTTGCAGTCACATGCAACTGTAGTGGGGGCGGTTTTGTATGGTTTTTGGAGGGGGTTAGTCGTTTTGGGTTGGTCTTTTCCGTAGGAGAGAAGGGAAAAATGTGAAATGTTTTTCTTCTTTTAAATTTCCTTCCAGTTTTTTTTATTTCTTACTATTTATGAAAAACCGATTATTTTATCTTTCACGGAAGAAATATAAAACCCGATATTATCAAAAAATTGCAATTAGTTTTCAAAAATGGGGTTTTTCATTCACCCAAATTTGGGTTTTATTATAAACATGGGGCATGTCGCGGGGTTATGGGGGGACTGCGGTACACGTCCCGGGCCCCGGGGACTTTTTGATTTTTTTTAAAGTGTGCATTTGTTGAATTTGCACCTTTAAAATAGGGTTGAGGCCATGAAAAAGTATTGGGACTATTCGAATTTTTCTTTATTAAATTTCAATAAAATCATTGAAAATTTTTTTTGGACATTTATTCAAAAGACTTTTTAAAAATTTTTTAAATTGTACTTTAATAATAATTGAAATTATTGTCTTTCTTTACTCAACATCAAAATTTATCAAGGGTAATTTTTTTCATTTCTTCCCCCTATATCACAAGACAGGGTTTTTTTCCCAATAAAAGAAATCCTTTTTTTTTTTCGAATGATGTTAATATATATTTTGTTAGGGCCCCTCTTCCTACAAAAAAATTCCCTTTGAAAAAGGTGAACACTTTAAAAGAAACCCTTTTTTTTTTTTTTTGGGCCTATTTTTAAATAATAAAAATTATAAAAATGAAGGGAAAACGGTTTTTTCCCAAGGGACAAAACCGTTTTCTTCATAGCTGAAAAAGGTTCGAATATTGTCGGCGAAAAATTTATAGGTTTATAGAGCTTTTTTCCCTTCCAGTTTTTGTACTTTTTACTATTTTTTTAAACCGATTATTGTAACTTTTCACGGAAAAAATTATACTTTCAGAAAATTATCAGAAATTGCAAATTTATTTTTCCCACACTTTTAGTTTTTCACCAAAATATTTTTTCAGTTCCCCCAATTAGGGTTTTTCCCATGACATGAGCAGGGTCGGGGTGTTTAGTGCGGACTGCAGTACAAAAGTCGCGGTGGATACTTTTAATTTTTAGTTTGGTGTGAAATTTTTTTGAAGTGCACTCAAAATATGGGGAGAAACAGGGAAAAAATAATTGTACTATTAAAATTTCTTTATTCTTTTTTTTCCCAATTAATCATTGAAAATTTTTTTGGCCCGAAACCCAAAAGACTGAAAAAAATTTTTAAAATTGTATCATTATAAAATTTTGAATTTTTTGTTTTTCCCTTTACTCACATAAATTATTACAAGGAAATTTTTATTTTCAATTTCTACCTATATCACAAGACTGTTTTTTAAAAAAAAAAGTAACCCTTTTTTTAAAAGGGAAATTTTAAATCATATTTTTTTTTGGGGCCCCCCTTCTTCCTAAAACCCAAACTTCAAATTGCTATGGTAAACACTTTAAGTAACTTTTTTCCCTATTTTTTAATAAAAATATTACTAAATGAGAGTGAGACGGTTTTTTCCAAGGGCCCAAACGATTCTTCATAGTGCAGGTGGCGAAAAATTGCCCGGCTGAAAAAATTAAAATTTTTTTATAAGCATGGCACGGCATCGAACCAAAAAACCGACGAACGGTAAAACCGAAATCGAAAATTTTAAATGTTTCGGTGTTTTTTTGGTTTTATTTCGGCGGGCAATGTCTAAAAATCGTCAATCGTAAATTGGAAGGGGAAAATTTTAAACACGTCCCCGTCTCAATGACATTTTTCGATATACTACTTCCTGTTTAGCTTTCGTCGCTTAAAAGTGCCCAAAAAAAAGCCCCATGTTCCCGTGTAATTTATTTTTTTTTAAAAAAAATTTTTTGGGTTCTTATTAGGCAAAAAAAAGTTTAAATCATCAATGTTTAAAAATTAAAAAAAAAATTTTAAAATGTACGCTTTACGGGTTTCCCCCCCTGAAAAACAGTTATATAAAAAGAGTGGGTAACTCTAAAAACCAAAATTTTTTTTATTTAAAATTTTATTTATTGTTTTTTATCATAAACCGCATAGCCTAAAAATTCGAAAATGGGTTTTTTTAAAACCGGGGAAATTTTTAAAAGGGGTATTTACCCAACAAAAAAAACAAAATTTTGCCTCGAATGTCCTTGGGTTTCAAAAAAAATACAAAATAACCGCCGGGAAAAAATCGAAAAAAGATTTTTCTTTTTAAATTTCAAAATATTATTTTTGTTTTAGATTAAAAGGGATGCACGGCCCTTGACAGAAAGAAAACAAAGGGGTTAGGCCTCGTCCTACACAATTTTTTAAATCCTTTTCGGGAAAAAACCCCGGAACTGAAAAAGCTGCCTGTTTACATAAAAATATCATTTTCCCTTTTAACCACACCTTTATATAAAACCATTTTTTTTTTTTGCGGGTTTTGGTCGATGTCCCCGGGTGTGGGTTGCCCAAAAAAACAAGTAAAGCGGGGCCTTTTAAAAAAGCAAATTTTTATCAAAGACAAATTTTTTTTATATTTGACCTTTTTATTAAAAAAGTGACCGGTTTTTCCTTTGGTATGGAATGGTACTCAAAGGTTTTTACTTTAGATTTTTGACGTTCACTTTTAAACTTATTGCTGGGCCGAATTTAAGTTGTCATTTTTTTTTCGATACCCCCCCCCCCCCCTCTTACCTCGCCTTAATAAATTGCTTTCAACTTATCCCTGGATGGGAATCAATAAATTGGAAAAGTGTTTTACTTTAATTCCCCGATATCTTTTGGAATCTGCAAAACCAAAACAAAGTAATTTCATTTAAGCCCCGAACTTTTTAAGGGACAGTAAAAAAGAGTTTTTCCTAAAAAAATTTTTAAAAAGGGCTATTGTGTTTTTTTTTTTTTGTTTTTGGGATTTCCAATTCCCCCCCCCCCCTCCCAAATACTTCAAGGCGGCCCCCCATTTGCATTTTTTGCAGCCGTCCGTAAACCCCGGCCGTTGGACCGGGATTGGGGGTATTAAGTAAAACCGATCCTAAATGTATTATAATTTGGGTCACGGGGTTTTAAATTATTTAAAAGAGACTGAAACTGAAAAAAAATTTCCAAAGTAAAAAAAGTTTTTTTTTTGGGCATCATCATCCTTTCAATACAATCATTTTTTAAAGCTGACCAGGGGGTTTAAAATAGTTTTTTTTTTTATTGTTAAATTTTTTTTTTAGGGGCCCACTAAAACTTCCCCTGGAAATGATCTTTTTTAAACCCGAAATTTTTAATTAGTTTTTATTTCTTATTTTTAAACCCAAATGAGTTTTGGGAAAAAAAATTTTGCTTAATTTTGACATGTTCCGATTTTGCTTGGAATGAAGAGGGGAGTGAAACGCCCCCGTGCGTTTTCATTTTAAATGTAGTCCGTTTTTAGTAAATTTGGGTTTTTAAAATTTGTATTTTTTGTCCCCCAAAATACATAAAAAGGATTTTCGGGGCGTTTTGGAAAGGGGGAGGGAAAACGGGTGTCCTAACCCCCCCCCCCCCCAGAAATATGAAGAGGGTTTTAATAAAACAAATAGCACTATGGCATACATAATAATATGTAGATCCTAATAAGGCAAGATTTTGTAAACCGGGCAGTTTTTTTGGGTCTTTACAATTTTTTTAAATTATAGGGAAAAACCCTTAAAAAAAAGTAAAAGGGCATTATTTCAATGATAAAAAAAAAAAATTGTCTGTAAAAAAACCCCCCAGATTCCTTTTCCCCCTGGGGGCCCCCTACCCCCCGGGCCCTCCTCCTCCCATACGTTGGCCCCCAAATATTCCCGAATAATAGTTTCGGGGGGTTTTTACAAATCCCCCCCCCACCACCCCCCTCCCCCCAATCAAAAAACCGGGTACGGGTAATAATAATAAAATAATAATATAATAATAATAATTAATAATAATAAAATAATAAAAAATAAATAATAATAAAAAAAAATATTTATAAAAAATGGGTCTAATTGGGTTGATATATTTGATTATTTTGTATGTAGGCTAAAAATAAGTTCTTATTATAAAATTTAGTAGCCCAAAGAGGACTTCCAATTTGGTCCCTTTTTAATGGGAGATTTTAAACCAAAACTCTTCTCAAATTTTTGCACCAGAAAAAACTGTTTGGACATGGTATTGAAAACTAATTTATCAGGTTTGTAGTCTCAAAGCCATTCATAACAAAAAGGAGACTTTGCTTTTACCTTTAAAAATGCAACCCCTAGAAGGGACCAAAAACTCCCCTTGGGGTATTTTCCCTTTTATCGGCTGCTTTTTTTGTCCCGTCTGGAAGGAATGTTCAAAGAGTCCTAATTTGCCACAAAAAACCCCGCCCCGGGGAGCTCCACAGCCCTACATTATTAAAAAGCGCGAAAAATTTTATTGATTTTTGGGTCTTTCCGTTAAAGAGAAAAATTATCTTAGTGGCGAAAATGGGAAAAAGTTTTAAAATATTTGTGAAAAAAACCCCATATTTTTCTCATGAGCCCCTCAAATTTCCCTTTTTTTTTTCTTGGGGGGGTTAAAGAGTCCCCCTTTAAAAACAAAAAAATGTAGGGTAATTTTTAAAGATAGTAAGGGCCCATTTACAAAATTTTGATCCCCCTTCCCTCCCAATTCGCTGAAAATTTTGGGAAAATTTTAGACGAAAAGGAAAATGCTTTTAAAAAAATTTTTTAGTAAAGGGCCTCTGCACAACAGAGCGCTATGGGGCCCTCCGCCTTAACGGGCGCTATTTTAAAAATAAAGGACTTCCCAAAGGAAAAGTACTTTTTTTGAAATAGCCGTTTTTGCAAAAATCACAAAAAATCACATTAAAAAAATTAAAAAAAAAACGTTAAAAAAAATACGATAGTCATAAGAAAAAAAAAAAAAATTTTTTTTTTTGCGGAAAAATGAAAACAAGGCAAAACA
This sequence comes from Sweltsa coloradensis, assembly GCA_024449915.1. Classification (NCBI taxonomy): domain Eukaryota; kingdom Metazoa; phylum Arthropoda; class Insecta; order Plecoptera; family Chloroperlidae; genus Sweltsa; species Sweltsa coloradensis. The sequence continues at coordinate 46,982 of JAMZAV010004281.1, forward strand.
AAACATTTTTGTTTCAGAAGTGTTTTGTATTATTTTTTGTTTTTAAATTCCAAACCCCTTCGGGGGCCCAAAAAACGCTGCCAATTGAAATTTGTTTGGATTGTTTGAAAATGCTTCTATCATCCCTTTTTTCCAAAATTTTCTCCCAGAAATTATTTTGGTACTCAAAAAAAAATGAATGTTGGGCCCTGTAAAACAGACCACCCCCCTCGGACAAAAATTTGAGCCCAAACATTCAAATTAAAAACAATTATATCAAATAAAAGTTAAATTTTTTTACTGATACCACATGTAAAAATCAATCCTAAGTGAAACATTTTTCCTCCCCTTCCCCAAATCAGTAGAGATTTAGTGGCCCCCTTGCCTAAAAAGGTATAATACGGTTTATAAAAAAACGAACTAGGGATTTTCACCTAAATAAATAATGGGTTGCTCATTTTTAAATTGCAAAATTTGTTTTAAATTTTTGGAGAAAGGGCGCGTCCAAAAACCCTTAGGGCATTACTCATAACACAAAGATTTTGAAACTTTTTTTTTGTTTTTTTAGTGGTTAAATATATAGTATGTTTTTTCAGTGGCGTATCCAAGGGGGCGAGAGGGGGGGGTTTTGGGGGTTTAAAACCCCCCCCCCCATGCCCCCCAAAAAAAACAAAAAAAGAGTGTGACGATTGAAGAAAAAAAATAAGGAGGGAGCACCTAACTATGTATTTACATAATTACAATTAATTACAAAGTCAGGGCTTCGCACAAAAAGAAAATTTTTTTATTCCCCATTTGACTTTAGGGTTTTATTGACTCTAAAAAGTGTTTTTGAGGCGTTGGAAAAAGTCAAAAACCCGGGGAAAAAAAATTCGAGAAGGCCTGGGCGGCTGGGGGTTCGCAACCCGACCCCCCTCCCTGTTTGGCAATTGACCCCCCCCCCCATTGGGGCATTCCTGGATAAAACCACTAGTGTTCTTTTTTCATTAGCCCCTTTTTTTTTCATTTTTAGGGCAATCAAAATATGGTAGGCCCACATCAAGATGCTTTTTGGATGAAATGCAAACTGAAAAAAATATTAATCTAACAAGCTACCCAAAAAAATGTTCCAATACCCAAACCCCGCACAAAAAAAGTCACGACCTTTTTTAAAAAACTTGTTTAAAATTTGGGATTTAATTTTAAAAGGTGTAATATTTTTTTTGTATTCGAAAAACAAAAGTTTTTTTCCCCAAAAATTTTTCCCTATAGGTATCATGTTTTTTTAAAAGTAAAAAGTAAATTTTTTGTTAATAGTTTTTTCCCAATTTTAGCAGAAAATGACAATTAAATTTTGGGCAAGTAAGTTCCAGCCCGGGAAATGCGGGAAAACAGCATTACGCAAAATATTTAAAATATTTTTATTATTAAAAAACCCTTTGTAACCGATTTGTTTTTTATATTTTTAAAAATTTTCTGTTTTTTTCCAGATCTTTTTATTGCTACTACGTTCTTTACTGCACACTAAGATTCTCGTTTTTATAGTGTGGATTTTTATCGTTTTTAAACCGTTTAAAAAATTTGCTTCGGAAATTTTATGAAACCTTTTTTCCGCCATCAGGTAAATCAGGTTTTTCAACACCCCCAAAAAAATAATTATCAAAAACATTACAGAGCAAAGGGTAAAAGCTAAAATGAGGAAAATTTGAAAAAACAAAATTAACATTTGGGAAATTTTATAAAAATTTTAAAACATTTTTTTTTAATGACGATGATTTTGGCAAAAACTACAGAATTTTGTTTGTCCCTCCCCCATTTATTTCAAACCCCTTTGTTGGTTAAAGGGACTTTTCCCTGGCACAATAAAAAATATTCACAAAAAACAATATGGCCCCTGGAAATTTGGGAAAAAACGTAAAAAAAAAATAAAGACTTTTTCACCATACGTTGTCGGAGCCCCCGCTTTACACACGGTGCCCTGGCCTTGAGAAAAATATTTATATTGCAAGAGAAATGCTTGCTGCTGGAGGGGGGGGGGGGAAAGCTGTGGGCTAATTTTTTGCGTTTTCCCCCTCGTTTTTTGAATGGCACAAACCAAAAAACTAGAGATATATTTTCATGTGCAAGAGGAAAGCCCAAACGAATACAATTTTTTACAAAGATCGGGTTTAGATTTTCCCCACTGAATTTGACCCTTTAAACGTTTTGATTTTTTTGGGTGTAAATGCCCACAATGTTTCACCCTTTTTTTATTTGATTATACGACACTTAAAATATCACACCCCAATAATAAAAAATAACCCACCAAAAAAAACCCGGGTTTATGACGCCCTCTCCCAAAGCTTTATTTTGGGAAAAGCATCCGCCCCGGGCCGCCCCCAATAGCGGGGGGACTGGCCGGGGGTTTTTATTCCCAGTGGAACAATTTTATTTCAAATATATTTTAAAAATTTTCGTATTACCCGTTTGGGGTAAATTAAACACAGGAAAGACTTTCCCAAAATGGAAAAACCAAAATTTTTTCTTTCCATTTTTTTAAAAGGCCCCTTTCGAATTGAGTCCCAAACCCCGGAACTTAAGCTTGTTGGGGGGATTTTTAGGATTTTTTTTCACTTTTCGGGCTTGCAAACAGAAAGGAAGGGTTTTTTTTAAAAAGTTTTTTTAGAAGATTAAGTAAGAACTAACTACCATCTGATTTCAGACTAATAAATTTATTATATTTTTTTGTGCAATGTTTTTACTTCCAAGCAGGGCTGTCGACCCCAATTTTTGTTTGGTTTAAACAATCTTCAATGCAAAATTACTTCAAAAAAGGAACCCCCTTTTTCATTATTAAAAACGCCTGAAAAAAGGGTTTTTAGGCCACCTATCAAGGGCACCTTTTGAAAAAAAATTCGCCCACGGGAAAAAAACCTCCCGGGGGCTGGGGCTTTTGCCCCCCCCCCCGGTTTGCCCCCCCAAACTGTAGTCAACTTTAGTGTGACCCCCACACTAAAAAAAAAGTTTTCCCACGCCACTGAGTCCGGTACTTTTTTGAAGTGGATACTCCAGCTCCCCCCGAAAAGAAAAAGGGGGATAGAACCAAAGATCCCGGGTTTTTGACTCCAAAAAAGAGTAATTTTTAAATTTTAAATTTTTTTTCTGTTTAATTTGACCCCGTATCTATACTAGGCTAACAAAGATTGCGTTCCGTTACATGCTATAAAATAAATATGTTTCACACAGTGCAGGCCCTAATCCTTTAAAATGAACTGATGGAAACCCTTGCAGATATACTATAATTTTTGCATTTTTCCCTCGAATTTATATCTATGCCGATTATGATTTTGCGGGGTAAGTTTTTTTTTGGGCAGCGTGAAAAAAAAAATGGTTGATTCAAGCTTAACACTTTCACAAATAAATAATGTTTACTGTTGCTGTGTTCATAGCAAACAGTAAACATGTTTTTATGGGATTTAGTGGTGTTCTGCATTTGCTGAAAAGTTTTACTCTGTTGGGGCCAAATTTAAAATTTTTATTTCGAACAAATAACCACCTGTCACCAAAAAGTGATCGCCCGAGTCGCCACTTGCTGGGGTGGGAAAAGGGCCCAAAAAAGCGGCAAACATGCATTCGGTTTTGTTCAGTAGTTTAGCGGGAAAATACACAGGCGGTTTTGGTAATTTTTTATTTTATTTTGAAGATAAAGTTTAAAAATTTGGGACTTGTTTTGATGTTTCATTTTTCCCCTAAAAAAAATTTTTTAATTTTTTTATAAGCTCTAAAGGGGGGGGGGGGGGGGGGGAAGGTAAATTTTAAAATTTGTCCAATTTTGCAATTTTTTTTGCCCAATTATATACAATTTCGAAAAACCCCACCAAAAATTTCCCAGTAAATTTTTTTTGTGAAAAAGTAAAAAAAAAATTAAAGCCGTTAAGGGTCCAATTTTCCATTTTTTTTCACCAGATTTTGAAAAAGTTGTTTTGGCAGCACCCATTTCCCAAAAAAACCAAAAAAAATTTTCAAAACTTATACTACAAATTTTAAAGGGACAAAAAAAAATTTTTTAAAAAATTTTTTGGGTCATGAACCTCAAAGGGCTTGCAGGACCCTTAAAAGGGCGCCCGGGGCGTTGTAAAAAAAGGGATTTTTAAGGGGTAGCAAATTTAATTGGGGATAACTTGGAAAATAAATCCTAGGAGGATGGGAAAATACAAACCCAAAAATCGTTTTCAAAATAAGCTTTTTATTTTCCCTATTTTTTTTAATCTTGCTACCTTAACTCTACAACTACACTTTTGGGATAATTTTCTCTAGAAGGGTTTTGATCACCCAAGCCCATTTTTTTTTTACAGTATATTTTGGGTTTCCATATTAAATGTGTGAAAAAATAAAAGTTGTGTTTTTTTTTTAAAAACCCCTTTTGCAGTTACAAGCTTTCAAAAAAATGTCAAAAAAGAAAATTTAAAAGGGTTTTTTTGGGCCCCCGTAAACCCCGTGGGGGACCCTTTTTAAAAAACTGAAATTTTTTGTCATGAAAAATTTGAACCCTTTAAAGATGCAGTTTTAAAAATTTGGGAGAAAGTGTTTTTTCCCTTTTGTTTTTGGGAAATTACATCCCCCTGGAAAATTTCCCAAAAAAATTTCCCTGGGTCGTTGTATTAGGGAAGTAAAATATTGGGGGCATTGCTTTGGGCCCTACATTAATTTCCCAATTTGTTGATAATGAAAAAAATCAGTTACTATTGTAGATTTAAAAGTTTTCTTGACAGCATAGGCATAGGGGAATGGCCCTGGCCCCAAAACTCGCTGCCGGGCCCGGGAAGCGGCCGCTTATGGCGAATTTCCCGGGGGGGCATTGCCGCCCCGACCCTTCCCAATAAATTTTATTTTAAAAATGTTGAAAGAACAGATAAAAATCACGTTTTTGAAAACTAACTAAATTAAAATTTTTTTTAGTATAACAAAAAAAGTAAAATTCAACACTTTACCAAAAATTTACGTTTCACCAAAGAATCTGTACTCCCGTATTGTCAACCTCTTTGAACCAAAAAAAAGGGGGCCAAAAAAACTTCCCCCAGGGGGGCATGGAAAAAACCAATTTTACTTTTTGGAATGGTTTAAAAATTTTTTTTAACTTTTCAATTTTTAAATTAATCCGGGAAAAAACGTTAAAATTTTTAAATTTAACCCCCCCAAGAGGATTTTTTAAATTTCCCGGATTTATTTCCCTAATTTGTTTGACTTAAAGTTAATCCCTTACGGGGAGTAATCCCATTCTTTCCGAAACTATGGGGGGTATAGCTTTCCACTCTCCGCCCTCGTGTCGTTTTTATCTGTCCAGCAGGGGCGTATGAACCGGGGTGGGGGGGGGGGGTAACATATTTAACTTTACGTGCATTTTAAAAGTTTTTAGACCCGAGTGCGGAAGTTTAGTTTTATTTTTTTGAGGTATAATTAAGTTATTTCAAAAATGTCTTCATTATTGTGCAAAACTTACTTTTATACACATGATGGTTTAGTTAGGCCATCAAAAATTGACATTCTTTACGTCCAAAATCACTTAGTGTATATCCTTCATAAACAAAACTGAAATCCCTTGACTTCCCCATTTTTTCAGTTAAACTTTACGAAATAGCTGTAGTATGGTGTAATTTTTTTTCAAATATTGTTTTACCTTAAAAAATTTTTGGGTGACACTACATGGGCACTGGAGGGGGCCCCAAATGTAATCTCGCTTAGGGTTTGGCTGCTATTCACACGCGAGTCACAGTTTGAGTTTTTAAAACAACGAAATAGTAGTTTTGAATGAAAATATGTAATTATTACAAGTTACAACTGGCAACTACTCAGGTTTACACAAGTTTAAACTTGCCACTAAAAACTCGCTCAAAATGGTCGAATTAAAAAACTAGGCTAATGACTATAAACACGTAACAGAAACGATGATCAGCGCTAGTATAAATATAGAACATGTATGATATGAAACTACAATTTTTTCATTTACAAAACTAAACGGCCCAAACTAAAGAGTTCGGACGTCCACCTGCACACTGAATAGCTCGCTCCGTAGCAAGTAGCAAGAGCGAGGACCGTGCCCAGCACTGACGTCAAAACTATTTCGCGCGATTTTGAAAAAGAAAGCCCATACCGACCCACCCCCACCCTCAATAGGCATTTTTTGCAATACATTCTTTTTCTTATATAATGTTAAGAGTTATTTAAAAGCACTTGTTGGAAACCCGGACAATGCCTTTAAGAAACATTTGACATTATTGCAATCAATAAGGGGAACCAATTAAGCACGCCACTCCAGCGTGTATACTACTTTTCAAAAACACCTTCACCAGAAATTAAAAATAGCTCCCGAATGTTTTAAACTTTTGTTTTGTTTATGTGGCAGCAAGCCAGTATAAAAAGTACGTATAAAATAAATATTCTCTAACTGTTGCAATCCCTCAAACTAATTTTGGCTTTGAAGCCCAGTGGCACTTTTTTAATGTCCCCATGGGAATGACCATGTAATGGCATGGATAAACTGTTTTAAAACATCTAGTTTCTAAAGCCAGCTTACAGAGAACAAAAGACAATAAAATTTTGACTCTAGAAGATATGTTTGAATTTTGCAATACAAATATTCAGGGGTACATTATCTATGTAAGAACATCCATGGAGGTAGAATTATGTTTTGAGTGATCAGTTTGAAAATGCTATAAGGTCCTTATTAGTTTTACAAGAAAACATTGTTTTTTTATTCCCATTATTGCATAATGTCAATGTTTCTTAACATCCGATTCAATAACTACAAAGTTCAATAGTGAATCAGGTCAACAACAAATTGTGTGTGATTATTGGT
>JAMZAV010004282.1:0-46842 GCA_024449915.1 Sweltsa coloradensis
GAAACACTCCCGTGGGTGTAATTTTTTATTACCATTCAAATAAAAGTCGCCAAGGGGAATCGCACGGATCCCCATTCCAGGTGAGTCTTAACCACTAGACCATCAGGACGGGTACATTTTAATCTCTGAATTGTAGTTGCATTATACATCTGAATGGATCGATTCCCGGTTGGGGCGGACTTTTTTTTTAATTTCTGAATTGTAGTAAATAAAAACAATTACACCCACGGGAGTGTTTCCCGATCAACCAAATCGAGAAATAAACCCTCGCTCATACCTGCGTAAAGGTAATGACGTTATAATTAATGTTTGGTGGTCAGTTCAAAGGCAGCAGATATTCGTTGCAGTACTGTTCCATCCATTCAGATGTATAATGCAACTACAATTCAGAGATTAAATTGTACCCGTCCTGATGGTCTAGTGGTTAAGACGTCCACCTGGAATGTGGGAGATCCGTGGTTCGATTCCCGGTTGGGGCGGACTTTTTTAATTTCTGAATTGAAGTAAATAAAAACAATTACACCCACGGGAGTGTTTCCCGATCAACCAAATCGAGAAATAAACCCTCGCTCATACCTGCGTAAAGGTAATGACATTATAATTAATGTTTGGTGGTCAGTTCAAAGGCAGCAGATATTCGTTGCAGTACTGTTCCATCCATTCAGATGTATAATGCAACTACAATTCAGAGATTAAAATGTACCCGTCCTGATGGTCTAGTGGTTAAGACGTCCACCTGGAATGTGGGAGATCCGTGGTTCGATTACCGGTTGGGGCGGACTTTTTTAATTTCTGAATTGTAGTAAATAAAAACGAAGGGTGTTGCTGCCTTTTTGTCCCTTTTTGGATATGAAAAGACTCCTAATCAACGACATAAAGAGTTATAAACGCCACGAATGCGTAACTCTATGTTATTATGGGCGAGCTCTGGCTCATCAACTTCACAGTTTCACGGAGAATGTAAAATCCCAAATACATGAGTTGAACAACGATACCGAACATCCCAAGACTCTGGCACGCGTGTTTGACGGCTTACAGCATTCGATCAGCATGCTGCAGTTCATGCACGAGGTGCACTTAAAAGCCACTGCGCATCTGGATCTCGAACTGTCGGCGCATTGGGAACTGGCGCCAAGGCTGCTGATACAGTGGCTTAAGACGGCTTCGCGACCATATTCCCAAACAAAAAAAACGATGGCTTGTATGATTTTCCTACATGCGTTTAAACACTTCATGGATATATTGAATGCACTACTGCAATTGGCTTACTTTAAATCGGATGAATTTATTATATATTGGAATGGTACAGAGGACGAGCGTGAAAGGGTACCACACTACACTACTACTCTAGTTTCGTGTGCTTACTCTCAACGCGCTCACCCTTCTCTCTGAGGGTAAACTCACGTGTGTTTTTATATTATTATTAACATTACTTTCTCACAAGTGTAGTGCAAGTGCTACTAACATAAAAGTGTCGTTCTGCACGCCCCCTGCAACTCCACGTCGCCTGCTTCACCACGTCGTCAGTACGCTAGTCAACAGCACGTCCAACAGTACGTCCAACCAGGTATGTGGTAATAGCTCTGCTTACGGCACTGTTCCTCTGCTCTTGGCTCCAACCCCTATTTCCATCCTCTAATTAATAACAGTCCACACCCTCGAGCTACTGCTCAATTACCTAGTGAAGTTCTAGAACTTTCTCAACTAGAAGCCTGTGCTGGTTAGAACCAGCCACAAGCATATGGGGAGGGCAGGGGTTCCCCCACGTCGTGGTCGTCTTCGTCTGTGTCATCATCCGTCCGTGTTGTCATTGTCGACGCCGTCGGGGAGGTAGTCAACGGGAAGGGGAAAGTTCTCCGACGACGACCTAGAGCTCGCCATTTGTTTCAGGTAGAAAAACTCCCTAATCATGGGTCATCACAGGCCAAACCACGAGAAGGTTGCAAGTTGGAATTTGATTGACGAGACGAAGGGAGGGTGATATATCGGGCCTTGCCCTTCAGGCGTTTAAAGGCTATCAAGTTCTCAGAAGAAGGGTATGTATTGAATTGTCTGTAAGCTTTTTTTGGGCTTTAATTGCGTCTGCGCATTTTTTGTTCCACCATGGAACAAGGGCGTTAGGGCCTTTTTAAACCGGGCGTCTGGTAGGGGAAAACGGATGCTGCTTCTAGAAAACAAGGGAAAACTTCCCCCCAGAATTTCCCGTTTAAATCACGAAGACGAGAAAAGCCCTATTTTTTTGGTAAAGCAAAACCTCACTCGGGGGCCCCTTAATATTTGGCCCAATAAACTTAAATGAAATTTTTCCATCGTTTTTTTCTGGCGGAACTTTTGGCCCGGTTGTTTGGGGAAATTTTCCCCTTCAAGTGGAAAGTGGCCCACTACCATGAAAAATATCCAACGTAATTACTCCAAGTCGGGGCCAGGTTTGGTGTGCACATCCAAGTCTTTTTGCCGAAAAGGGTTTTCCAGTGTAAAAAAGTGAAATGTGTCAATTTTGGGTCCGAATTTTAGGGGGGAAAACGTTTGTTTTCTCCCAAAAACATCTGCCAAAAACCATGGGGGGGGCCTTACGGTCTGATGTCGTTAGCCCCCAGTCGGGCATGGGGGGAGCATAAATATCGCCACCAATATAAAAGGGGCCCCCCCATTTTTGAGCAATAAACCTGCTTCCATATCACCTCTGGGAAAATTTAACGATGGCGGAAAATTTATATGAGCAAAATTTTAAAATAAGAGTTGTCCATTGTTGGGGAAAAAACCTGCAAAAATTTTGAAGACGGGGAAAAAATAAAAAACATGAGGGGGGCTTTGCACAGAGGCCCCCATGTACCGGAAATTGGCCCCCAAACCCCTGGGTGGGGCACGGCCCACCCCCTTTTAAAAACCCAAAGGACGGTAAAATTGTTTTTGTATTTAAATTTTTGGGATTATAAGTGATTTTTAAAGGGGATTTTTCCTGAAGTAAAAAAATTTAGGTTTCTGCCCTCTAAAAATGTTTCTGCAGTTCTTCTTGGTTTTGTGTAGAAACCTCGAAAAGTCCAAGAAAAAGTTGGCTATAAGGGTTGGGGTGGATTTTTAAAAGTTTGAAAAAAAAAAATATTTTCAAAAAGGGGGTTTTTTCAACGAGTGTTTTTTCCCCAAAGGGGCAATGGGTTGTTTGAGTGAAGAACTTGCTTTTTACATCCTTTTAAAGGGTTTCCCCGAAAGTTTCCCGGGAATTTTGGGGTCCAAAAGGGGAAATCGGAAACCATGTCCTTTCTAAAGGGAAACTGAACTTTTTTTGGGAATCGATTTTTTTTTTTTTTTTTTTTTTGTCCCAAATTTTTTGATTGAGCACTTTTTTAGAACATCCTTTGGGAATCAAGGGAATTTCCACTGTTGTTTGGGGGAAAATTTTTTTGGGGATTTTGTTTGAACGTCTCATATTTATTCAACTTGGCTAAGGGGGAACAAAGGGGGAGGGACTTTAAATGGGATGACCCCGGGGAAAAAAAGGGGTTTAATCCAGGCCTGTGCTGGTCAAAACCCACCCCAAAAGCGAAATTGGGGGGGGCAGGGGTTCCCCCCGGTCGGGGTTTCGTCCCCGTCTGTGTACATCTTACGTCCTTTTTGTCATTGTCGTCGCCGTGGGGGAAATTACTTAAAAGGGGAAAGGGGGAAAAAATCCCCGACGACGACCCAAAAGTTTCGCCATTATTTTCCCCGGGAGAAAAAATTTCCCCTTAAACCCAACCGGGGCCCCGAAAATTTTTAAAGAAAGTAGTGCTGGAAGATTTTTGCTAATGGTGCGCTCACTTTTATTTTGCAAAAAACAAAACCCCCACTGAAAAAAGACCCGGCTGGTTGCATCTGCGGCTTTTGATGAAACCGCTTTTTTCCTTTTTTTCTGAAGGGGAGCCACTGTTTATTAAAAAAATCGCTTTTGGGCATTAAAAATTTTCTTTTTTTTTTTTTTTTTTTCCCAAGGACTTCACCGAGTTGACAAGTCTAGGTTAAAATTTGTTTCGGCCTGTTTTTTGGCACAGTTTTAGACAAACTTCGTACCATCCCCCTCCCAAAAGGCGGGGTTTTTAAGTGCCAAATTTTTTCTATTTCTCTACTGTTTGGGGGGACGAACTCTGTACAAACCGAAGAAAATAAAAAAGGGGAAAAGGGGTTTTACTGGCTGGGGCCGCCCCCAAATGCCCCGGGTCAGCCTAAAGAGGGGAAATTTTTTCAGGATTGATAATTTCCCAGGATTGCTTTTTTCCCTTTTACCCAAATTGGGCATGTTCCTTCCCCCGGGGCCAGAATGGGGGCCCCTTCGCCCTTTGCTTTTTTCTCAGGGGCGGCTTCTCCTGACAAGGGGGGGAGAGAGTCGGCAAACTAAAATTTTGGGACAAATTTCTTCTATGGGGCCATCTGGTTGTGTGGGGAAAAAGGGGGGCGCTGACACTTTGAAAACAAAACCGGAGTGGGTTCGGTAAAAAATGGCGGACTTTTAGACGGGTAGAAGGCAATTTTGAAAATCGGGGGGTAGCTGCGTGGCCCGGTAATAAGGGGGACCATGGAGCCTCAAAGGGAAACCCGTCAAAAAATGGTGCTGGGGATACGAAATTGTTTTAGCAAAAAATTTAACCCAATGTGGGGCAACAAATGTCGTCCTAGCCAATTGATACAGGTCGGGCAAACCGGGAAACCACCCGTTTTAGATGAAGCGGGGGCCAAAAAGCTGGGGTTTTTGGTCCTTTACAACCCTCGGGTTTTGAAATTTTTCCCCTCAGCAGCCAGGATCCCCTTTCCCCCCACCCGGAACCCCCCGGGGTCGCACCGCACGGAAACCGGCGGAGAGCGTTTGGGATACTAAGGGGGCCAGCACTGATGATAAAAAAAATTTCCAAAATAACTCTTTGGTAAAACCCCTTAGATTTAAGTTTAAATCTGAACAAAATTTTGGATGTCATGTTTTAAAGACTGAAGAAGGGGTTTTTTGCATACATAATAAGGCTTAAAAATTTTTGGGCTGGGAAGGAAAACTGACATTGTGGGGCCTATTTACAAAAAAAACCAGAAAAAAAACGAAATTGGGGCAACTCATTAAATTGTTGATTAAAGTTTCCCTTAAAAATCTCATATTTATGCAACTTGGCTAATCGAGACAAAGGGTGAGGGGACGAAAAGGGGGGGGAAGGGGCCGGGGGGGGGGGGAAAAAGAGGGGGGAAAAGGCATGGGGTTTTGGTCAAAACCGGGCCACAAAAGCGTATGGGGGGGCCCCTTTTGGGGGCCCCACGTGGGGGGCGTCTCCGCCCGGGTGTCATCATCCGCCCCAAAATTTGGGGTCATGTTTTGGGCCCATTAAGGGGTGGGTCAAAAGGAAGGCAATTTCCCCCGACGAAAACTCCCCCAACCCCTCCCCATTATTTTTCATGGAGAAAAACTTTCCCCTAATCGGGGGCCCAAAACCCCACGAAAGGGGTTTTGGGGGATTTGGGAAAATTTTGAGGGCCGGGGGTTTAGTAAAAGGGAAGATTCAAAGGGAAAAGGGAAAATTTTTCCCCGGGGCGAGGGGACCCAGAGTTTTTCCCCAAATTATTTCCCAGGGGTAAAACTCCTCTTAAATCCCGGTCCAAAAAACGGAAGGGTTGAGGGTTGAAATGGATTTTGGTTTTTAGAGGGGGTCTCATATTTTTTTGAAACTTGGTTTAATCGGGGACCAAAGGGGAGGGACTTTAAGGTATTGGGATAAAAGAAATTGGATATTTCTTTGACGTCTCATTTTTTTTTAGAAACCTTGGCTTATCGGGAGGGAAAGGGTGGGGGGAAATGAGGGCTGACGCGGGGGGGGGGAAAAGGGATTTGGCCCGGGCCTTTTTTTGGTGTTTTGGCCCAGAAAAAAAGCCAAAAAGGGTAGGGGAAGGGGCCAGTTGTTTTTTGTTTAAACCCGTCCCCCCAAATTTATGCAACTTGGCTAATCGGACAAAAAGGGGGGGCCCGTTTTAGGGATAAACGGGGGGGAAAAGGGGTGACAGGCTTGTGCGGGTCAAAACCAGCCCCAACCCGTAGGGGGAGGCAGGGGTTTTCCCCTTCGTCGGGGTCGCCCTTTCCGTCTGTGTCATTTCCGCCCGGGGTTTTTGGTCTTTGCCCGGTGGGCCGCCCGGGGAAAGGTATTAAAAGGGAAAGGGGGTTCCCCCCGACGACCCAGAGCTAGTTTATTTTTTCCAAGGGAGAAAAATTTTCCCTGATCAGGGGCAAACCACGAAAAAAGGTTGCGAGATGGAATTTGATAAAGTTGAAATTTGAGGGCCCTCTTACATGTGGAAAAACAAACCCAAAACTGAAAATTTTTCTCACCTGTCAAAAAAAGGAGCCTTTCAGATTTTTGGGAAAATCGATGCCCGAAGAAGAATAATCTTATACAAAGAACCCCACTATGAAAGGAAATTCAAAACACACTAAATCAAATCCCCATATAATGCAAAATAAATGCTCTTTTTCAAATATTTTTCTAAAAGCATTACAAAGGATTTTGATTGGATTTTGGATTTTGGGCTAAACGTCTCATAATTATGCTTTTTTCCCTAATCGAGACGACGGGATGGGGCCCTTTATGGTTAAACGGGGGGGAAACAAGGGGGGGGGGGACAGGCCTTTGCTGGTCAGAAAAAGCCCCCCGCGTATAAAAAGGGGGCCCCGGGGGTTTCCCCCCACGTCAGGGGGTCGTCCCCCTTTTCTGTGACTTTATTTCGTCTGTGTTTCTTGTCGTCCCCGTGGGGGGGTGGGAAAAGGGGGAGGGATATCGTATATCGTATATCGTATTATAAGTATTAGTTTTAGTTAGTATTAGTATTTTTAGGGCGCTTCAACGGCAAAGATTATTTGCGCCCCAAAAAAATTGAGTTAACTATATTTAAATGTAAAAAAACTTTTTAAAAAGGGTTTAAAATTTGTTTTTTTAAATCATTGTCCCTGAAAAAAAATTGGGCCCCCGGTCCCACATATTTGTAGCCAAACCCCAAAACGGAAAAAAGGGATACAAAGCTAAAGTTGTCCCTTGTAGAATTTTTTTGGAAATTTCCCTTTAAAGTCTCCTATTAATGCTACTTGGCTAACGAAAACGAAGGGAGGGGCGTATGGGGTACGCGGGGGGGCAAGGCCAAAACACCCCAAAACATAAACATAATTTATTTATCCAAGGAAAATTTTGCCAACGTCGTCTAATAAATAGCCCAATTTAAAATGCTTCCTTTGGGGTTTTTTTCTGATATGAAATGTCATAGTTTTTGATCAGGGGTTGCTAAGGTTTTGGGAAAAACTGAATTTCGTTTTTTTCCCCGTTTTTTATAGGACAAAAAAATTCTTCCCTATGATAGATTTTTAAATTTAATTTTGGGGGTCTCAAAAACCCTCATACTTAGAGCATTTGTCAACAAATGAGAAAGGATAGCAACCATTCCCCACTTTTCGCAAATCGGAGCAATCTTTTTCTCTGGTAAAAAAAATAGGCATGGGTAGGTGGGTGTGCCCTATTTTCCGGGACTCGGCCCATACAACCCCCCTCACGACGAGAAAGTTTTGGAGGGAAGGGGGGCGCCCTTCAGTGAAAGAAAAGGGCAAACACAAAGACCCCAGCTTATTATTCTGCAAAAACAAATTCCCCAAAAATCCGACCTAATTTCAAAAATATGGTTTTTTGAACCCCCTGTTGGGCCTCAGGAACAGGTACGAGGGCCAAAAACAAATAGAAGCTTTTTGGTTGCAGCCTTTTCTTTTCCCCCTCAGCCCCTCGTTTTCCGAGAAAACATGACCCACATTTCCAGGGAAAACCCGGGGAACTGAATTTTTTTACCTTTTTCGCATAAATTTCCCATGAAAAACTGAATGTCAAATTTCAAATGGTAGTAGAGGAAAATGACGAAAAGTGCCCGAATGCACTTAAACTATCTGGGCAGACCATGAATCTTCCACATCTTTGTTTTTATAATAAAATCTCCCAAAACTTCTCGTATGGCTACATTTTTAGCAGTTAAAAAAGAACACACGGTTCCCTGAAATCCGGGAAAACCCCCCCCCACTGCCGCCAATAGTAAGCGAAAAAACCTTCGGCCAGTTTTTGATCCTCATTTAAAATGAAAATTTAAAAGGGAAAGGTTTTTTTGACAAATAAACTTGAAAACCCATGATGGAAAATTCCCTCTGTTTTTGTGGACTTTTTTATTTGGGAAAGGTCAAAAAAAAATTTCAAGGGGTTTCCCGGGAAATAAACCTGGGGGGTTTCGGCTCAAAACGAAACTCAATAGTTTGGGGGACAATCCAAAAAATTTAAAAAAATTTTTCCCCAAAAAAATGTCTACAAAAGTAATCCACTGAAAGGGTCGCCCCTGGTTAAAAAAGATTTTTGAAAAAACGACGTGGAAAATGGGCGCTCCAAACCCGGGTTTGGGCCCTATTTTGGGGCAACCGGGGATATTGAAAAGATATGGTTAATGGGGGTGTTTTTAATTTATAAAAATTGTTTTCTAATAAATTTTTAAGAAAATAAAGATGATGATGATAGTAATACCCAAAAAAAAAAAATTTTTATGGTGATTAGAAGTTTAAAAAATTAAAAAATGTGTATGGGTGTGAATTAAAAATTTTTTAAAATATTACTTTTTTATGAAAGGGAATTTTTTGAAAGTTTGTCGGAAGCAAACATCTATTTACTAAAAAATGTCAAAAGCAACAAGTGACCGCCACTTGTGTAATAAGGGTTGAAATATTTATAACAGTGTGTTGACGAATGCTGTCCCGGAAATTCAGTAAATTTTTCCCCCCAAAAATTCGCCAGTGGGGGGCCGATTTTGGGTTATATATTGGGTTAAAAAGTCTCAATTTATTTTCAACTTGGGTAATCGAGACGAAGGGAGGAACGTAAAGGGGCGACGCGGGGGGACCAAAGGGGGGGACGTCCCGGGGCTGGTCAGAACCCGCCACAAGCGTATGGGGAAAGGGCAGGGGTTCCCCCACGTCGTTTGGGTTATTCTCCGTCTGTGTCATCAATTTCCCTCCGTGTTGTCATTGGGGGGGGGGCGTCGCCGTCGGGGAGGTAGACAAAATGAAGGGGAAAGTACCCCGACGGTTATTTTCCAAGCTTGTGCAGGAGACAGTTTGTAACTGTAATCTTGAAATGGTTTTAATTGCGTATTGCGCTCGTCCTTTTTTAAAATAAAATAAAACACCCAAAAATTAAAAAAGTAGGTGAAACTTCGAGGTTGAAAATGATTTAGAATGGATGTGAAATTTTCTATTTAAGGGTCCCGTCCAAAGGTTTTCCCCTTGTGACCCCTTTTTTTCAAGAAATTTTTAGATTACTTAGATCCCAGTTTTTTAAAAGTATTGGAGCGTTTTCCCCGTCCCCAAAATTTTTGGGAAATAAATTTCCCGTTAAAAATTTATTAAAGTTCCAAAAACTCAAAAAAGATTGGTACATAAAAACCTTAAAAAAAAATTTTTTGTTCACAGTTTTCCCCCTTTGACAAAGGGAAGGCCCCCTGGAAAAAGTACATGTCAAAATTTTCAAAATCCTGGCCTATCAAATCTAAATTTAATTTTGAAAAAAAAAACGTGTCTGAAACACCAAACCCCAACTAATTATTAAAAAACAGTTTTATTTGTTTTTAAAATTGGGGTTTAAGTAATGACATTTTCTATTATTCCCTTTAAAATGTATGGTTTCTCCCTTTTTACCAAATTTCTCTTTGACATTATGTGAAAACCCGTATTAAGGGAAGGGTTAAAAAATTATTTCCCAAAACATTGGTTTTTTTTCAATCAATAGTCATAATGTCATAAAGAAGGGAACAAGATAAAAATTTTAAAAAAGGTAGAGTGGATTAAAAATATATTTCAAAACAAATGGTAAAATTTTTGACAACCCAAATTTGGTTTTAAATAATAAATGGAAAAATATGAAAATCGATTTTTACTAAAAAGTTTTTTAAAAAAAGTGTAAAAGTTGGGAAGTGTTAGTAAAAGCCCCTTTATGATGGATTGATTGACCATGTTTAAAATTTTAAGATTTATCAACATCAAAAAAAGGGTTTTTAAAACAAAAAATTTATAGGGAAATGAGCAATTTCCAAAAACACGCTTGGAAATTCCCCAGCTTTAAAAAAAGCAAAAGATAGCTAAACCCCGGGATGCCCTGGGATACGTTTTTTAAAAATTTTGGGGCCTTTCCAAATTCCCCGTTTGGCTAAAAAAAAGTGTTCTTTTGCCAACAGGGCCTACGCAAAAAACCTTGATAGAGGGGGGGCAGGCCAACATAAAAACGGGGTTTTGGGGGGACAAAAATTTATAAATAAAAAAACTCAATTTAAAAAAGGTTTAGTTTTTAAGGGGGGTTAGTTTTTAGCCATTTGAATTTTGGCCCCTAAGCTGTAAAAGGGAAAAGTTTTAAAAAATTTTTATAAAATTTGTTTAAAAGGGATAAAATTAAAAAGGCCCGCTTTGGGTTTTCTAAAAAAAGTTCCCCTTTAAAAAACCTAGGTCTAAGCTCCCCACCTCTTGGGCATGGGGGCCCCACCCCTAAACCCAGAATCATAGGTTTTTTTTTGCCTACATTCAAACCACCCTTAAAAATTTTCCCGGAATTTGGGGTTTTGGCCCCGTGGTTTTTTAAAAGTAGATCTCTAAAAAAGTTAACCCCATAGCCCAAAATTGTCCCTTACCCCAAAAGTTTTTTAAAATATCAATTCCAGGGCCTAGGCCCCCTACTGTTAAAAAATTTCTAAAAATTGCCTAAAAAACCCCAGCAAATTTTTAACCCTAATTTTTTTGGGCCTTGGGTTTCCCTTAGTGATTCTGAATCTACATCTAAGTATTTTATAGTAAACCTATTATAACATGCATATTATTTTTAATAGAGCCTAAAATTTTTAATTTTTGACTATACAAATGGGAATTAAACCTTTTGAATAAAAAACTAAAAACAAGTAAACCAGGGGCTTAAAAAAAGTGGTTTTTTCTTTTTGACAAGTTCTTTGGGTTTCCCCCCCCTTTTGACTGATATTTAGATCTTCTGGAAGGCTGGGGTATTTTAACTCAGGTTATGCCAAAATTTCACCATCTATTTAGTGGGGGCATTAAAACCTAGCATTTTTGCCAATTTTGAAATCGATAAATGCAATACTCTGTTTTTAAAAGTATTGAAAACACTATTTGGTTTCTCTTTTTGACAGCTTCAAAAAACAGATTTTGAAAACATATTTCCACAAATCTTCTTTTATTTTTAGGGGGTTAAAAAAATAAAAAGATTAATAAAATATACCCCTTTTCTGAATACCCCCGGGGCCAAATTTTTTTTTTTTGTAAGTCTTAGAAAACTTTTGATAAAAATCCAAAGTTGAAAAATTTTTTCCGGCGTTTTTTACCGTTTTTAAAAATTTCCACGTTTAACTTTTTTTTTTTGAACACACACATGTATTAAAAAAAAACTTTACCAAAGGGATAAAAAATAAATAGTGGGGGATCTTTTGTGATTAAATTTTATATCAAAAATTTGGTTTTTTAAAATTATTTTTTATATTTTGTTATTTTTGGGGCTTTCTCATGGACATACCCTTAAGCAAATTTTAAATTGGTCATTTCGCATTGTTAAAAAGTTGTCCCAAGCTCAAACAACCGGCTCTAATGCATCCTTATATTAATCTGTCATGCATTTTCTGGTTTTAAAAATAGCCAGGATTCCTTCCGTCTCCTAGTCCTAAATAATGCTTTTTTTTTTTTAGAATTTGGTTTCTCTGCGTTATTTGGGGAATGGATCTGTAACACACCAAGACATACAGTTTCGTCAAATCGCCCCGGGGTACTCAAAAGGGAAAATAAAGACCCCCGGGGATGGAAAAAACCCCGGCCCTTTTCTTTTTTAACTTTCCCGAATGATTTTTAGGGGGGGTTGTTTTTTTCAAATTTGGGGCGTTACAAGTAATTAGGCCCGTTTAAAAGGGTAAATCGCCCGTTGATAATAGCCCGGGGAATTTAAAAAAAATTTGTGGGTACTTTCCCTTTGTCTGGTTTTTTTTGGCCAAAAATTCCCCTCCAAATTTAAAGCCGGGCCGGGATGTCAGTCTTTCCCCTCGTTTAGGCACGAGGGGGCGCCGGGCTGTGGGAATTCGTCATTAAAAACGCGCTCGTATTTCGTCTTTTGAGCTCGAGTGAGTGCGTACCAAAAGGGAAAAAAACCCCCCAAACCCAAAGGGGGTAAGGGAAAAAAAGTTATTTTTAAATTATTTTTTATTGATTGGATATTTTGAAAGGGCTCATTTTATTTCACTCTGGCTAATCGAGACGAAGAAACGGACGTAGTGGTCGACGCGATGGGACAAGACGTGAACAGGCCTGTGCTGGTTAGAACCAGCCTCAAACGTATGGGGAGGGCAGAGGTTCCCCTCGTCGTGGTCGTCTCCGTCTGTGTCATCATCCGTCCGTGTTGTTATTGTCGTCACCGTCGGGGAGGTAGTCAAAGGGAAGGGGAAAGTTCCCGACAACCTGCTGAAGTTAACAATCACTAAACACAACAATGCAAGGAAACAACAGCAAAGACTTCCTAATACAACACATTTCACAGTACCAGAAGTGAACTCATTGCAATGTGAACGCTGAACAAGAACAGACTGAGAGAAGACAAAACACGTCCGCCTCAAACAAGAACAACATACAGACTGGGTGGCGAGGAGGTGGGTGGGGTCGCTACATGATGCGCGCGCCGTTCCTTTGTTGTCTGGGCATTGAAAAGACGGCACGTGTACGATACAGACCGTTCAAAAACATCGATAGATAAAGACAAACTCGTGTTTATGGATAGTTGTAAAACTTGTCTGAAAATTTAACTGGTGGTGAATTTGCGTTGTTACCTCAGTCTAGCTGACGACATGATAGCAACATCATACATCTTACAACATACATACATCATATATACGAACTGTGAAAATAACATGGAGGTATACGAACTGTGAAAATAACATGGAGGTATACGAACTGTGAAAATAACAGGGGTATTAACTGTGAAAAAATGGGTTACGAATTAAATAACATGGAGTAAAAATTTTTAAAATAAATGGGGTTCGAACTGTGAAAATAACAGGGGTTTTAAAAATTTTTAAAAAACATGGGGTATAAAATGTGAAAAAAAACATGGGTATACGAACTGGAAAAAAAAAAGGTTTTAAAATTGGGAAAAAACATGGAGGATACAAAATTGAAAATAAAGGGGTAAACGAAAAAAAAAGGGGAAAAAACTGGAAAAAAAAGGAGGTACGAAATTAAATTGGAGGAAAATTTAAAAAAAAGGGGGAAAATTAAAAAAAATTTAGGGGAAAAAAACTGGAAAAAAAATTTGGGGTATACGAACTGGAAAAAAAAGAGGTATACGAACTGTAAAAATAAATTAAAATTTTAAAATTTTTAAAAAATAGGGAAGAAAAAAAATAAAAAGGAAAAAAACTTGAAAAAATGGGGTTTGAAACTGTGAAAAAAACTTTAAAATACAATTTAAATAAAAGGGGAAAACGTGGAAAATAACATGGAGGTTAGAATGGAAAAAAACATGATTACAACTGTGAAAATAACATGGAGGTTTAAAAAAAAATTAAAAAAAACATGGAGGTAACAAAAGGAAAATACTAGTTATCGAAAATTGAAAATAACAGGAGGTATCGAAAATGTGAAAAAACATGGAGGTATACGAACTGTGAAAATAACATGGAGGTATACAAAATGTGAAAAAAAATGGAGGTATACGAACGGAAAAAAAATGAAGGAAACAATGTAAAAAAAATAGGTATAGCTGTAAAAAAACAGGGGTATACGAAAAAATAACATGGGGTAAAAGTGAAAATAAATGGGGATAAATTAAAAAAAAGGGGGGAAAATGAAAAAAAGGGTTATACAATTAAAAAAATGGAGTACGAAATGTGAAAAACATGGGGGTAACGAATTAAAAAACCGGGGTATAGAACGTGAAAAAAACATGGAGGTATACAACTGTGAAAAAAACGGGAATAACGAAAACTTAAAGTAAAAACGGGGTTCAACTGTGAAATAAAGGGGGGTTTCAATGTGAAAATAAAAATGAAAAAATTTAAAAAAAAGGGAAGGGACACTGGAAAATAACATGGAGGTTAAAAAGTGAAAAAAACATGGAGGTATAGAACGGAAAAAACAGGAGGGAAGAATGTGAAAAAAATGGAGGTATACAACTGGAAAAAAACATGGAGGTATAGAAAAATGTGAAAAAATTTACAAATGTGAAAAAAACTGGAGGAAGAACTGGAAATAACAGGGGGGAAAAAAAGGGGTTTTTAAAATGGAGGTTTGAACTGTGAAAAAAAAATGGAGGGATACGAACTGGAAAAAACTTGGGGAAAAAAAAAAAGGGGTAAAAACCGGGAAAAAAGAGGTACGAATTAAAATTAACATGGGGTAACGAACTGTGAAAATAACATGGGGTAAACGAAATGTGAAAAAAACATGGAGGTTAGAAAATGTGAAATAAAGGGGGTAAGAATTAAAATAACATGGAGGTATACAAAACTGTGAAAATAAGGGGTTACGAATGGAAAATAACAGGGGGGGGGATACGAATTTTGAAAAAAAAGGAGGTTACGAATGTGAAAAAAAGGAGGTATGAAGGGAAAAAAACGGGGTACGAAGTGAAAATACATGGAGGGTATTGGGGAAAATAACATGGAGGTAACAACGTAAAAAAAAAGGGGGTACGAAATTAAAAAAACATGGAGGGAAAAATTTAAAATAACTTTAAGGTATAGAATGGGAAAAAAAGGGGGAACGACTGTAAAAATAAACGGAGGGGCTGGAAAATTAAAAACTAAGTATAAACTGTGAAAAAAACTGGGGAACGAAAATGTTTAAAAAAACATGGAGGTAAAAACTGGAAAAATAACTTTGGTATACAACGTGAAAAAAATGGAGGTATACGAAATGAAAATAACATGGGGTTTTTAGAACTGTAAAATAACAGGGGGTTTTAAAAATGGAAAATAAAATGGAGGAAAGAACTGTGAAAAAACATGGAGGTATAAGAAAAAAAAATAGAGGATACGAACAAAAATGGAGGTATACGAAATTAAAAAAACTGGGGGTAAAAGAACTGTGAAAATAACAGGATAAAAAACTTTAAAAAAAAGGGGAAACTGTTAAAATTAAAGGGGGTAAAACTGAAAAAAAAAGGGAATTAAAAAAATAGGAAAATTTAAAATAACAGGAGGTATACAACGGGAAAAAAAAGGGATACGAAATTGAAAAAAAAAGGGGTAAAAACTGTGAAAAAAACATGGAGGTATACGAAAATGTGAAAAACATGGAGGAATACGACCCGTGAAATAAAATGGGGGAAAAAACTGTAAAATAACAGGGGGTAACGAACTTAAAATACATGGGGATAGAAAATGTGAAAAATAACATGGGAAAATGTAAAAAACATGAGGTAACGGAACAAAAAACATGGGGTATAAGAACTGTGAAAAAACATTGAGGATACAAACTGTAAAATACATGGAGGGATAGAACTGTGAAAAACTGGAGGGATACGAATGTGAAAAAAACATGGAGGTATACGAACTGTTAAAAATAAATGGAGGTTACGAACTGGAAAAAACATGGAGGTATGAAAATTGGGGAAAATGGAGGGTTTTTAACGTGAAAGTAAAAAGGGGGTATAACGAATTTTGGAAATAACATGGGGTAAACGAACTGTGAAAATAACTGGAGGTATAGAACTGGGAAATAACATGGAGGTATACGAACTGTGAAAATAAAAATTGAGGTATAGAAAATGTGAAAATAAATGGAGGTAAGAACTGTGAAAAAACATTGGGGGTATACAAACTGAAAATACATGAGGTATAGAACTGAAATAACATGGAGGTATACGAACTGAGAAAATCAAGGATATACGAACTGGAAATAACATGGAGGTATACGAACTGTGAAAATAACATGGGGGTATACGAATGGTAAATACATGGAGGTATACGAACTGTGAAATAACATGGAGGTATAGAAAGGAAAAAAAAACATGGAGGGGGTACAACTGTGAAAATAACATGGAGGTATACGAACGTGAAAATAACATGGAGTATACGAAAATGTAAAAAAACATGGAGGTATACAAAATGGAAAATTTCATGGAGGGATACGAATGTGAAAAAACATGGAGGTATCGAACTGCGAAAATAACATGGAGGTATATGAACTGTGAAAATAACATGGAGGTATAGAACTGGAAAATAACATGAGGTATACGAATGTAAAAAATCATGGAGGTATACGAACTGTGAAAAACGAAAATAACATGGAGGTATACGAACTGTGAAAATAACTTAAAAGGGATACGAACTGTGAAAATAACATGGAGGTATACGAACTGTGAAAAATAACATGGGAAGTATGACGAACTGTTAAAATAACATGGAGGTATACGAACTGTGAAAAATAACATGCAGGTATACGAACTGTGAAAATAACATAGAGGTATACGAACTGTGAAAATAACATGGAGGTATACGAACTGTGAAAATAACATAAGGTATACGAACTGTGAAAATAACCTGGAGGTATACGTACTGTAAAAATATCATGGAGGTAGACAAACTGTGAAAATAACATGGAGGTATACGAACTGTTGAAAATAACATGGAGGTATATGAACTGTGAAAATAACATTGAGGTATACAAACTGCGAAGATTACATGGAGGTATACGAACTGCGTAAATAACATGGAGGTATACGAACTGTGAAAATTAACATGGAGGTATACGAACTGTGTAAATAACACGGAGGTATACGAACTGTGAAAATAACATGGAGGTATACGAACTGTGAAAATAACAAAGAGGTATACGAAATGTGAAAATAACATGGAGGTATACGAACTATGAAAATAACATGGAGGTATACGAACTGTAAAAATATCTTGAAGGTATACGAACTGTGAAAATAACATGGAGGTATACGAACTGTGAAAATATCATAGAGATATACGAACTGTGAAAATAACATTTAGGTATACGAACTGTGAAAATAACATGGAGGTATACGAACTGTGAAAATAACATGGAGGTATACGAACTGTGAAAATAACATGGAGGTATACGAACTGTGAAAATAACATGGAGGTATACGAACTGTGAAAATAACATGGAGGTATACGAACTGTGAAAATAACATGGAGGTATACGAACTGTGAAAATAACATGGAGGTATACGAACTGTGAAAATGGGATTCCTTCGACCTAACCTTCTGATAGCGCAATATTTTCAAATTTTATCTTTTGCTCACACGTTATAGACCAACAACGATCTCTCTTCAATGGGTAGGTACTTTTGTAGCATGCATGCATTTTTTATGTAAGGGTACTTGATTCGTTTGTGACGAGCGTCGCCACGCTGATTTCGAATGACCCAATCATCCCCATTCTAATCCCCACACCACAAAAAAATTCAAGAGTCTGACACTTTCATTCATTTGCTCGTACTTAGACTGCGATCTAACTAATTTTGGTGTGCTAAAATCGAAAATCTATGTTGCTTAGAGTCCAATGATTCAACCCCCCCCCCTACCACCCTTTTCATAACCTCGACCCCCCCCCACACCAAAAAGACCGTCTGTCGGGGAGAAAAGTTTATTTGAAAAAAAGTCTTAGAACAGCGATTACCTCGCGAGTGTTTTTTTAATGACAAAACTTTGAAAATCACTGGCGCCAAAGTAATCGCATGAATTGGACGAGACATAGCTTTTTAGAATTGCAATGGCAAGACAAATCCGTACAGCCATCGCACGACCCCCAACGTCAAATCGTTGCCGCCCCCTTTTCACCCGCCCCTTTTCAACTGTCAATTTTAAAAATTCTTAACCGCCAAAGTTACACGTCGATTTTGCCAGGACCTAGCTTTATTTATGGAGGACAATTTCCTTCTAGAAAACATTTTACATAAGTTCTGGGCCTTACGTTAACAATGCCAAAATTGCAAAATTAACTGTTCGAAATGGCTTTTTTTCACATTTCAGCATTAAATAAAATTTTCGGCAAACATTAATTAGAGATTCGAACAAGCGACCTAATTTTTTGGATTCAGCGGAAAATTTACTTCTAGAAAATATATATTATTAGCTCTAGGCTTTACGTTAGCAATGCCGAAAAAGCACGCGGCAAGGAGTGGTCCTTTAATGTGGTGAAACGTTAAAACCTTGTAGAAAAGTACACGGTGTTCTATTTTCGACCAAAGTCAACAATTTAAAATATATATATTTTTGTTGCAGCATTTAATACAGAAGAGTTTGGTGGGCAGGAATTGAGAGACTTTTATGAAACATTTAACTTTGATGACGTGTTCGCCGAGAGTCCTCTGTTGGGGAACGAGGAATTTGTTGCCCTGGTAGATGAGCTCCAAGACATCGGGGTTGTCTAGGTCGCCGGGGTGGTTGGCGCGAACGACGTGCCCGTCGAGGAGCACACCGTTCTGGCTGATTAGCCCGGCGACGACGATGACTCGGCATAGTCAAGTGTAAGTATGATGTGTATTTTTATTAATCGTTGTAATCTATCTTGATGATTGTTCTTGTTGCTTGATTTGGAATTTGGATTTTTTTGCAGTCTGAGGCAACAGACGACATTGTGCACGTGATTTAAAGGAAACAAAAAATTAACGTGCCCAATTTGTAAAAAATCCTTGAATAGCCTTTGCCAACACCTATCTAAGGTGCACAAATTGTTGCCAAACAAGGTTAAAAGCCTTCATGAACACCTATCTAAGGTGCACAAATTGTTGCCAAACAAGGTTAAAAGACTTCATGAACACCTATCTAAGGTGCACAAATTGTTGCCAAACAAAGTTAAAACCTTCATGGACCGTTATACGCTCAGGCGTAACCTGGGGATCCGGCAACCTTGGCGGGTCCCCGGGCAGGCGGCTGATAGTTCGGTGAGTACGCGTACATAGCTTGTGATGAGTTATTAACAGTATCGGTCGCTACGTCAGAGAGCCACCGTGTTGTTTGGTGGATCTTGTCGAGGAACGACCGCAGCCGCAACAGACAACGGGCGTGCGCGTATTCCCAAGGTCAAACCAGGCCAATATGCCCTCAGTGCGACGGACGTGGGCAGGAAGCCACGCACACGGGTCAAATACCCTCGCAACATGAGATTCTATTTATTTAATCAATCAATGTTTTAATGTTATATAAAAATAATGTCACAGATTGATTAAAGGTCCAAATATTTTACTTTTTTTACAAAACGCCAATTTGTACTCTCTTTTGATTTTTAGTAAACTTTTCAACATTCACGTCTTTTTATAAAACTTTAACGCTAGCATTAAAATTCGTCTCTATTTACCCTATTTACCAAGGCATTCACAGCATTACTGCAATGCTTTTAATTATTTTTATCATACACTTCCTATGTTTATGTTTTTGATTGATTGATTGATTGGATATTTCTTGACGTCTCATATTTATGCAACTTTACTAATCGAGACAAAGGGAGGGACGTAAGGGATGACGCGGGGGGACAAGGGGTGGACAGGCCAGTGCTGGTCAGAACCAGCCACAAGCATATGGGGAGGGCAGGGGTTCCCCCACGTCGTGGTCGTCTCCGTCTGTGTCATCATCCGTCTGTGTTGTCTTTGTCGTCGCCGTCGGGGAGATAGATGTTTTTGATTGATCAATACCTATTTCGTCTCGCCTCTTGCTAGATACCAGACACCTCTTGACAGCAAACTCTAAATTCAATTAATGAGAAAGGTGACCTCATATAAATCCGGCCACTGGTAGCACGGATATTACAAAATTACAGAGAAACATGTTTTAGCCCATTAACCGAAACTTGATTTATTGGTTGATTGGATATTGCTTATCGTCAAATATTTATGCAATTTGGCAAATCGAGACGAAGGAAGGGACGTAAGGGATGATGCCGGGGGACAAGGGTTGACAGGCCTGTGCTGGTCAGAACCAGCCACAAGCGTATGGGGAGGGCAGGAATTCCCCGATGTCGTGTCTGTCTGTGTCATCATCCGCCCGTGTTGTCATCAAGTTGACAATACATTAGTCCAGCTGTCGGATGTCAACGAGGAAGATCTCTCATTGGCCCTTGAACAAGAAACTACCCAGACTTCGCGAACTCAACCGTTCTATTCCTGCCGCAATATTGCGCAGTGTTCCACATTTTCCTCACTCACTCCTAGAGCTTCTACCGGTAATTCATTACCATTTGATTGGATAATGCTAAACGTCTCATATTTATGCAACTTGGCTAATCGAGGCGAAGGGAAGTACGTATGGGATGACGCGGGTAAACAAAAGGTGGACAGGCCTGTGCTGGTCAGAACTAGCCACAAGCGTATAGGGTGGGCAGGGGTTCCCCCACGTTGTGGTCTAGTCCGGGAGCCAGGCTAGAAAAATGTCGTTTTTAGAGGGTGTTCAGTGCACCCCTATTTAGGCAGAAATTGTCTTATCCAATGACGTACGTCATTGGATAGATCAAAGTATCGTGCATATCATGCCACCGTGGCTTTTCTGCCTAAGTGGTGCAAGCGCATAATAATTAGATTTAAGTGAAGCAACTTGCGTACATTCTTTGACTCGCAAGACCAAACATCTCCTGTGATTTGGTACTTTCATAATTAGAAATGGTATATGTGTCATACCATCAATTTAAAGCAATTGAAACACTTTACTCACCTATATAGGTTTCATGTTGGTAAATACCACACAGAGTAGTAAATTTAAGTCAGAAGTAAGAAATTTCATATTTTTTATTAGATGACATTTAATTACTTTTGTTTTGTTATTAATATGGATGAAAAACAAACATTTTTTTCATGTATTAGGCGGGTACATTAGTTTAAAGTAAGTTTTACCCCTTGCAACTTTCGTGTATTTCAAGAAATGCGTCAGTAATTAGCACTTTTATTTATCAATGTGTTGGTAATTCAGGTGGGTGGAAATTTATTTGAATCGCTATTATCGAGTCCATGAATGTTTTTTCGTAAATATTTGACAAGTTCATGTTACAATGATATAGTATCTACTCTTTTCAAAATAAAACATATATTTTATTATATTTTTCATGAAATATTAATTTTTAAAGGTCTAAAAATCTTAATTTTCTTATGATGACACACTTTGCAGTGGAATAGTACAAAGAGCGTGATCTTCAGAGGAAAAGTGTTCAGTACAAACGAGAGCACAGTTACGTACATACAATATGGTCAATCAGATCAGGATGTTATTCTTAAAACTTTCACGAGATAATAATATATTTTGTACATTGATGTAGTACAAACCGAAGTGGTTTCTTCCGCCAGAACTTGGTAGGCTCGCCAACCAGCCTCCTGCAGGAATTTGAAACGGTCGCTCGGTGGGATGGGGAATGGGGCTGGGGTGTGGGGGTTGTTAGCGGCGAACTGGAGTATAATGGGTGGGTTTGCTGGGACGGATGTCGTAAACCACTCAAGTAGGTGTCTGTTTAACCTTTTCAATGGTACCGGTAATCGATTTTTATTGATACACTATTCAATACAATATAATTTTGCAACAGGTCAACCAATTCATATGGACGTCAATGCATAACACCGTTTGATCTAAGACTATAACTTTAACACATTTCGTATGGAAGACGTCTTATCAATATCACAATTAAAATATAATAAAATCAACAGTTGAAAACAAATAGGCCTACACTATAAGAAACAAATAAAATATATATAAAAAGTAGACTTAGCTAACATTATTATTGCAATTGACATTAAAATATTGAAGATATAAATCAAACTCCATCCAACTTCAAATACCGGGTCACTTTTGTCTATTGGTTATGAGTAGAGGCAATATTTTATGGCATTAATTTTCAGCAAAAATAGCATAAGGGATTTTAAATAGCATTTCGTAGCACTTGTTTTATGCAAAATAGCATTTACGTAGCAAAAACTAAATCTTATTAAAAGAGTGTAAAAGGAGCAAATGCACTTTGAACTACGTACCCTACAACAAAGGCTGTGCGTTATTTAACATATTATTCTGGGAAAAATATTACGAACAGATTTATTCTCTGCTTGAAAACAGGGAGCTTTTGATTGAATTCATTGATTTAATCAAATTATTTATTTAATAAAAATCACTTATTTAAATCAAGTGCACTTTTTCTTCATTTGGAGCTACTAACACAAGTTTAACTGACTTATGCAAAGTTTCCCTTTTAAAAGCATGTTAATTAAATCTTTTGAAACGCTTGTGAAAGTATTTGACCCGCATACCGTTTTGAACTATGACATTGATTTAAACTAGACCGCTTCGCGAACGCTTTTTTTAGTCGCGTTGATGGATGAGCTTTTCTTATAAGTATTTAGTTTGCGTGGGATCTCTTTACTTGTTCAAGATCCATTGCAAAACCATTTTTGTTAAATTAGGATTATTTTTATAGTAGTACTAATTGCTATGGTAATACAAATTAATCGATTGTAAAATATCTGGAGGCTCGAAGACTTGCTTTTTGTACGCATTGTAGGTGATTGTTGTCAAGTTTCTATGGTTACTTGTTAATTACCATACACCTCAAAAAACTTATATTAAAACCTTTATTCCTATGTATTCTGGCCAACTTTTTCAACTTTTTCTGTCAAAAGGTACTACATCACCATAACCTTAATGTCCATGTAAAATATGAAAGTTGTAGAATGTAAACCCACCTGTTTGTTCAGAATTGGCCCAAATGTCACGAAAATATCTCACTAAAAATCGTAACAAATCGTAAAAGTACGAAAATCATTAGAAATTATCTTCGATTGTACTAAAAAACGTGGCAGGTTTCGGCAGGCAGAGATTTCGAGGTCCCCTCCAATTTTCAACAAGATCGTATAAGCCTTTTGCCCTGTAGAGCGCGAAAATCAGAAAAAAGAAACAAAAAAAAACACCAGAGCTATTTTTATTTGGGGGGGGGGGGGGGCAGTGAAACTGAAGTCTTCTCTTTGCTCATCCAACAATATCGAAATGAATTAAATAAAAAACGATTTAAATCAAACAAATCATTAAAAAAATATTAATAAAAAAATCACCCACCTTAATTCCTTAGTTTGACAAAATATTTAATATATTTGCTAAAAGTAGCAACTATTCAGCTATAGCGCTAAAATCTGTTTACACCATTAAAAAAAAAAAAAAAAAAATTGCTTTAAATGCAGTCAAACCAAATTAAATGCAAATATACCTCTATCTCTACAATATAGCATTTTCTACAATTTAGAGCAATTACGGGAGTGTTGCTCGACTAACGACTTGTGACTTTCTGAGTCTGCTTTTGAGTTGGTTACTATTTCATGTAAAAAATAGATCATGTGTGATTCAACAATAATAATAAACTAATACATGAGCTTACACAAAGTAAAATAAATTATCTTTGTAGGCCTACTATTTAAATACTTATCACGTTATTTCTTTATGCTATTACAAATAAAATTGTGTGATTTAATAAGAACAAACCCCACCCCCACTTGCCCAGCAGGTTTGTAAGTGGTAGGTGCGCATCGTACTTTGGCAATTATGTCAAATTAAGACGATGTGCTGTGTGATTATGCATTATAAAGATTAAAAAAAACACATAACATCGTTCCCTAGCGAGGATTCGAACCTCGAACCCAGTAACTTTGGTTTACCAAAAGATTAATTGACCAAAGAAGAGTATGCAACACATTTTATTGCAGAGCTACCACTTGAATTATTTTTTTACCCGGTCAGTCCCATTTTAAATCTAAAAAATATGTACAACATAAGATTTAAAAAAACAAAACATGTAAACCTTCCGTTCCATTTATAGGTGGATCATACAAATGACTTATCCTATATTTACGTGTCCTGTAATCAAATTCGTTTCACGGATAGCGTTTAATTAACCACAAACATAATCATAAAATCCTCACAGAGTATGCAACACATTTTATTGCAGAGCTTATACCACTAAGAATTATTTTGACTGTGACAGTGTGACTTTAAACCTAACAGAACAAGACGTATAATGGTCAGAGGCTATTAGAGGAAGCGTTCACTCATTCGTTATGCTCAACATTTATTGCCTCCAGATGTTGTGTCAAGGGCTGTTTAGCCAGACCCCCCGACTCTAAAACCCGAGCTGAAGAGCGAGTCTCGCCTTTTCGCGGCCCACTTTGAAATTCTGACGTCCGGAAAAAAACTGCAGACCAAATGTGCAGCTCCGCAAACAAAAGCTTAAGAATTAAAAAGTAATACATATATCAGAAGTCACGTTTTAAATTAGTAATTATGCTTAAATTTGCTAATACTAGAGTCCAAATCTGACCGCAATTTGTTTATTACTTTTGAAGATATAGCTCCATAAACATGAGAAATCGGAAGAAAAGGCAAGTTCAAGATATTAAAATATGAATTATTCATAATAAAAATACACGGAATAAAAAACTAGATCATTCATGACATTCGGCTAAGTACGAGCTTCAAAATAATGTCAGATTTGATAATATTATATAAATCTTTGATGCTGCATTTATAAAATTAAACATTTCAGGTTCCTGTAAAAAGGGTACGTTGATTACCATGAATGCCGATTGCGGCTTTATTATTCGAAATTCGGAAAATCTCAAGAGGCAATATCTTTAGTCCATAAACATATGTATATCAAGTGAGAATGTAAAATTTGTTAATTTCATTGCTAACAACCTAAAAAAAACTAATAAAATCGACTTTACTCTATATGACCGATACTCCTAATTGATTTATTTATTTCACATTCAAAGTTAAAGTATATCACATTCGGAATGATATATTCTAAAAGTGTGTTCTATTGTGATTAATTTGACGTATCACACGTTACAATATCTTACAAAATAACGACGATAGAGCATTATTTACAATCATAAACGTGCAATTAGAATTTTAAAAATTACAATATTAAATTGAATTATTCAGTGTTTTGCACCACTCAGGCAAAAAAGGCACGGTGACTTGGGATGCAGATTTATTGGCTCTATCTAATGGCTAACGCAATTTCTGCCTAAAAAGGGGTGCAGCAGTGCAAACCGTATTGCATAGCTGGCTTCCGACTAGTCGTCTCGGTCTGTGTCATCATCCGTCCGTGTTGTCATTGTCGTCGCCGTCCGGTTTAAATGATAGGATATTGCTTAACGTCTCATATTTACGACAACGAAAGACAGATTCTCGTAACGGTAACACACACAAAACAAAACACATTCAGTAGTAACAGAAGCCAACTCCTTTTACTGTAGAGACCAAACAAGAACAGAACGAAGAGTGGAGACAAAACACGTCCGTCTCAGACAAGAACAACTGACCGACTGCGAGACTGACGCTTCGCTGTAGCCTGTGTAGATGGCAATCAAAAGGTGCGGGGCGGCGAGACCATATCGATGTTGCACATCAAGTGCATGGAAATTATTCAAAATCGTATAATGACACTAGCACATGATCTCCAAGATGTATTTTATTGGTTGCGAGCTAAATTTTTAAGTGTAGTGAGGTTCATCGCGATGATACTAATGATAGCAGATATATACAAGAATATATGGATTCTACTGTCATTACAAACCAACTGTAACACTGCGCATTTCACGTCACTCACAGGTAAATAGTAGATTAAAGCACACTAGAATATATTGACCCACTGAGTTAAATCGAGTGACTAGTAAGTTCCCCGACGACGACACAAAGAAAAACTCCCTTAATCACGGGCCAAAACACAAGAAGGTTGCGAGTTGGAATTTGATGGCCCATTTGGACCATGTCTCATTGTGGCTTCTCCTCCCTACAATTATTAAACACCAGCAGCTTTTCAATCAACTCACCTCTCAGAAATGAATTGTTCACATCATAACGAACCGGATGGTGTTTAATTAAGTCACGGACGCGCGAATAAACAACACTAAAATTATTATTAAACAGAGCCGAAACACACCCTACATTGCTGCCACAGCAGTGTACGACAACGTGAGAAACTGTGGCGCGTGAACCGGTTAGGTCATATTGCTCCGCCAGGGATATTGTAGAAATATGAAAATAGTTTATTGTGTTTAATAATTATATTGTTTTTAAGTTTATAAAAGAATAGAAATTTTTTTTTTAATAAAAAAGAATTAACTTTGATCCAAACTAAATTTTGTTAAAAAATCAGTTTTAATGAGAAATTAATGAAGATTTCGCCGTTATCATAAAAGTTCTTCATATGATTTGGAGAGATCAAATTTTGATTGGATATTGCTTAACGTCTCATATTTATGCAACTTGGCTAATCGAGACGAAGGGAGGGACGAAAGGGATGACGCGGGGGGACAAGAGGTGGACAGGCCTGTGCTGGTCAGAACCAGCCACAAGCATATGGGGAGGGCAGGGGTTCCCCCACGTCGTGGTCGTCTCCGTCTGTGTCATCATCCGTCCGAGTTGTCTTTGTCGTCGCCATAGGCGAGGTAGTCAAAGGGAAGGGGTTCCCTGACGACGACCCAGAGCTCGCCATTAGTTTCAGGGAGTGAAACTCCCCTATTCACGGGCCAAACCGCGAGAAGGTGTCGAGTTGGAATTTGAAGGCCCAACAACATGCGCAAGGCATCAAATTTGGCACAGCTGATGTTAAAGGCCCAGAAAATGGAAAACAGAAAGCTGAGCGGTTATAATCTTCTACCAATACGATTAAGGGATTAAGTTTAATTTCAAACAATGGATGCTGCACATTATCTCATATTCGGTGTCAGTCTTTTCTGTTCTGTGTTTTCCTTGTAGGTCGGGAAACAATATTTGATTGGATATTGCGGGGGGACAAGGGGTGGACAGGCCTGTGCTGGTCAGAACCAGCCACAAGCATATGGGGAGGGCAGGGGTTCCCCCACGTCGTGGTCGTCTCCGTCTGTGTCATCATCCGTCCGTGTTGTCATTGTCGTCGCCGTCGGGGAGGTAGTCAAAGGGAAATGGAGCTCGCCATTAGTTTCAGGGATAAAAACTCCCATAATCACGGTCCGAACCACGAGAAGGTTGCGAGTTGGAATTTGATGGCCCACGAGCACACTAATGAAATTTGTTTTTTGATTTATTGATTGGATATTGCCATCTCGCAATACGGATTATCCGAAGAAAATATTTGTTCAATTTCTTTCACAAAAAAAGAGGGATCAAGTGTTTGCCGCTCGCCATCAGGTCAACCACCAATCGACAGGTGTTGTCTGATAATATTATTATTGGATATTGCTAAACGTCTCATATTTATGCAACTTGGCTAATCGAGACGAAGGGAGGGACGTAAAGGGTTTGACGCGGGGGGACAAGGGGTGGACAGGCCTGTGCTGGTCAGAACCAGCTACAAGCGTATGGGGAGGTAATAATTGTCCTACAGAAAGGAACATACGTTTAAGTGAAAATCTTGCACCCTTCAATCGGAACTTACTGTGGGAGACTAAACTAAAAGCAAAAGAAAACGGTTTTAAATTTGTTCGGTTTAATCGTATGAAAATTCTCGTTAGACGTGACGAAGATACGCGCCAGGCAATTGTTATTAACTCAGAGGGATCTAGATAAGTTATACAAATAACTTGTTTTGGTTTGTTTCGTTCTGTAGTTCATGGATTTATCGGACATTGACCTTCCGGTGATAGAATGTAAACAAATAGACAACCTTGTTGTTTGGTCGACCCTGGAGAATGAGTTAATGGGAGTCACATTAATATAAGATCAGTTTCAAAACATTGGGATGAATTAATGGTTATATAGCAGGGAGAATTGAAATTTGATTGATTGGATATTGCTTAACGTCTCATTTTAATAATAAAACAAATAAACATGTTATAATAAGTCACGGTTTACAAAACAAATTAAAAAAAGAGGGTACAGCGGCAATGGATTACAGACAACTTGATTCAGCTGACTAGACAAAGAGACCGTCTTTTTAGACGTTGGAAATATTGTAGTGGGTTGCACCCATCGAAGGAAACTTATAGAAAAGAATATGTAGCTTTCAAAAATAATGTAAACAATCAGATATTAGCTCCAAAACAAAGATATATTCGTGATTCCATAAACAACAGTAACCCCGAGTTCTTCGACGACGACCCAGAGCTCGCCATTAGTTGCAGGGAGAATAACTCCCCTAATCACGGACCAAACCATGAAAAGGTTAAGAGTTGGAATTTGATGGCCCTTTGATTTCAGAGATACTACGTCCACTTTTTCAATTAGCCCTACTATTGACGAGAATGAAGAGTTAACTTGGTATGCATCCACCCCACAAAACTTAGAAATTGAAGAAGACAAAACATTTTCCATTGACAGCGAAGAATCTGTTAGCATTTCCCCTTTTGATGAGCTGGATCATCAGTCAAGTTCCAGTAATATGTCAAGTGCATCTACTGCAGTGAATGGTAGTAGTGCCAAACGAGTTAAAACATATGAACCCGAGAACGATGAAACTTTATTCAGCAACTTAAAAGAAGTACTTCAGGCAATTCCACAACCTCCTGCGCAGATGCTTGTAGGCCTATGTCAACCAGAGTCTGAATTAGATGCTGATGATCTTTTCGGGAAGTCCATTGCTGCCGAGTTGAGGTTAATGGAAGCCGAAAAAAGTTGTATCAAGCGGTAAATCAATTCAATCATTTGTTCATAGAATTATTGAATAGATTGATTGATTGATTAGATATTATTGCTTAACGTCTCATATTTATGCAACTTGGCTTATCGAGACGAAGGGATGGTCGTAAGTGGGGACGCGGGGGGACAGGTCTACTTTTATTGTGATTAGTATTATAAGTATTAGTAGCTAAGATGATTATATATGGAAATCCCTGTTTTATCCTATATCTTATTATTTCCCCGGTGAAAGTGAAGTTTATGTGCGATTTAAGCGTAACGATAAGTGAAACTCGGACTCCCCGGCGAAATCGCCGCAAGAGAAGGACAACAAACAAAGTGCGAGAGAAATACGCGAATAGTTGTAGCGGTAGTTGTCGTAGTGGTGCGAGTGAAAACATTGAGAAGTGCGCACGGCGGACGTTTCCGAAAATGAAGACGTTGAAGATGATGATAATTATAATAATAATAATAATAATAATAATTAAGTGAAGGATTGAAGACTTTCGCGGACCGTTATATTAAATATTAGACGGTTTTCGGGACTTGACACGCTGGCTAAACTCCCCCAGGAGAATATTTCAACCCAGGACACCAAATTCAGTTTGATAACACACGAGTCCTCAACTCCAATACCAACTTTTTGCCGAATACATCAGGGAGGCGGTGAAATCCGAAAAAACGAAAATAATTTCAATGGAGGAGATGGATTCAAATTAAGTCCATTTTGGGGTCCGACACTGGAACGTACGAAGAGTGGAATAGTAAAAACAGCAACCAGAGTCGGACAGACAAAACCATCGTTGCGCCACCCCCCGCCCCCTCCACCCCACACACAAAAACAGGCAATGCGGCCAATATCATCTTCCACCGCAGGCACACATGGGATGAAAACGAGGCTCAAACCAGGAGCAAAGCAGGAATCTCTTCAGTCTTTGGACAATGCGGCTCACAGTAGGCTGCGAAACGTCAAGCGCGCAATAACACGGGTTTATGTGTTATTACACTCTTAATAACGCGGTAAAATGTCCCGAAAACCGTCTAATATTAATAATAAATAATAATAAAAATAATAATAATAATAATAATAATAATAATAATAATAAATGATTGATTGATTGGATATTGCTTAACGTCTCATATTTATGCACTTTGGATAAAAGAGACGAAGGGAGGGACGTAAGGGATGACGCGGGGGGACAAAGGGGTGGACAGACCTGTGCTGGTCAGAACCAGCCACAAGCGTATGGAGAGGGCAGGGGTTCCCCCACGTCGTGGTCGTCTCCGTCTGTGTCATCATCCGTCCGTGTTGTCATTGTCGTCGCCGTCGGGGAGGTAGTCAAAGGGAAGGGGAAAGGTTCCCCGACGACGACGATGACTGTATCTCCATTTACTACGACAAGGGCTCGCTCTCGTCAGAAAATAACAACGACGACGTGAGAAACTAGGGCGCTTCAACCGTTTAGGTCATATTGCGCCGCCTGTGATATTAAAAGTTGATGAGATGAGTTTATGGTGTAAATAATGATTACATTATTAACTAAGTACATATAAGAAAATAAAATCAAGCAAAACCATAGTTTTTTATTGAAATGGAAATAAGAAAATTTAAAGAAATGTGTAGGAAGTGAATTAAATTTTGTAAAATAGATTACGTTGGATAACAAATATAGAAAGAATTAAACAAACTAGATATTGTTGCTTCAGTGGAATCGGTTATTGAGTTCGTTGAACCTGAACAACGGGATGATTTGCGTTACAAAATTAAAGATTTTATAAACAAACCGAGAAGACCCGTGGTTAGAAACCTGTCGCGATCCGAGTTCATAACCCTCAAGGACATGAAACAAGATAAGAGTTGTGGTGATATTACCTAGACAAACCGAGAAGACCCGTGGTTAGAAACCTGTCGCGATCCGAGTTCATAACCCTCAAGGACATGAAAAAGATAAGAGTGGGTTTTGATATTACCTAGACAAACCGAGAAGACCCGTGGTTTGAAACCTGTCGCGATCCGAGTTCATAACCCTCAAGGAACCCTGAAACAAGATAAGAGTGTTGTGATATTACCTAGACAAACCGAGAAGACCCGTGGGCAAAACCTGTGCCGATCCGGAGTTCATAACCCTCAAGGACATGAAACAAAATAAGAGTGTTGTGATATTACCTAGACAAACCGAGAAGACCCGTGGTTAGAAACCTGTCGCGATCCGAGTTCATAACCCTCAAGGACATGAAACAAGATAAGAGTGTTGTGATATTACCTAGTGATAAGGGGAGGAGTACTGTTGTGATGGACAAAGCGGATTACGATAACAAAATCACTGAAATGCTCGGACTTCCTCCACACAGGAGGCTTGACAAGGGATCCTACTATTTCCATGGAAAATAAGATCTACAAAGTTGTTAAGGTGGGACAGG
Source organism: Sweltsa coloradensis (assembly GCA_024449915.1). NCBI lineage: Eukaryota > Metazoa > Arthropoda > Insecta > Plecoptera > Chloroperlidae > Sweltsa > Sweltsa coloradensis. The sequence continues at coordinate 31,057 of JAMZAV010004282.1, forward strand.
ACCTCGGTATAGTGGCCTATGTTGGTGTTTCTTTTGTTCTGTTTGGTGATGATTCTTGACCCATTGACCGAACTAGCCCGGTGTCTAGTTTCAATACCACCTGTTGAAGCATGTACTTCTCCTCCTGCTGACAGCCACCGTGCTTGAGTGTAGGGACAACCAACGGTACAAGGACTGTTTCTCCAGGAGTGCACTACGGCGCTGCACTGTCGAGCCACGTCCAAGAAGTAGATCTGTGGCTGCGTCTTGTTCTCTGGAATCAGCACAGCCTGCAGACCTAGTTCGAGCGCATTATCTACATGTTCAGCCATCAGTTACTGGAGAAGTAGTCGAAAGTTTCCAGGTAAATCAGACTGGCGAGAAAGATGTTAACAGCGACGGAATGCTAGTTTGCTCTCTTGTGATAAAACTATTACTACTTCTGATAAAAACGTTTCACCTCCGTAATCTTCAATTTGGGCAATTTTAAAATTTGTCCTTGTGCCATTAACTGCCTGCAAATCTCTTCTCAAATCCTGAAATCCGCCACGTTCAATTTACTTGTTTGGATGATTTTTCGACTCCACTTTTGTAGTGCTAAAGCACTGTTTTCTGATACATGGGTCAAAGTATTTCTGGCATATGTTGTGCGTCAGTTTATTGAGATACGTACTGTCACTGCTCATATCTAAATGTGAAAGCTCCTTGGACAGTTTCACTGTACTTGCGTATGAGTCATGGAGGTTTTTAAATTACTTATTTGCATCACTGAGATCTGTTACATTTGCTTATTGTAAGTTATTTGTTAAGTTCTAAATGATAAATGTTGAGGACATATTCTTCCATAACTTGTTCTGGGTTATTAAATACTTCTTTCTTCACGGCATAGTTATTTTATCACATCGGTATTATATATTGAAACATGTCCCTGACCGAAAATCCTCCCATTTGTCTTTGTTAAATAATGAGATCAACACATTGCGACTTCTGAGAAACCCTTGAAATGATATAGAATTGTAGCAATTTCTTTCATTCTACCTTAATCATCTGACCGTTAGGCTATCACAAATTCTTCTTAAAGCGAACGCTCAATTTTGTCATATTTTGTTGCTAATTTATACTTTGCCATTTCACATTTTCCTGATGGCAGTTCCTGAGCTATCAGACTGAGCGTTTGGCTTTTGGCTTAGGCTTAGAACACATCACGGTGAACACGCACGCACTTGTTCTGGCGAAGGGCTTAGCACGACAGGTGTTGTGCAAGGAGCTCTGGGTCGCGTTGGGATCATCCCACCATGAGACTGTTCAACATTTCTGTTGATGTGACTGAGACGAGAGAAGTGTGGACTAATCGCTTACCACGCTCTAACAGGTTGTGATACCTCATCGAAATTCAACGGTAGGGGCAAGAAAACAGCGTAATTCACGTGGATAGCCAATGAAGAAGTGACATCATCTTCTTCACCCTCAACATGAGACGATAAGTTGACGATGTAGCGTCAAGGCTCATCTTTATTACAGGTATGAGGGTATAGATATTAAACACCTATAGTAGGCTAGATCAGCAGTCACCAGTACCTCCGTACAGGCGCGAGTTTAGCAAATTGAAGCTCCAATTCACCATCTTGAATATAGCTAGTTTGTAATGTTGACATTAAACACGCATTTTATAAAGTCTACAAACCTCAATGGCGGTTGTTACGGTGTGCAAGGTGTGACGATTATTGCACACCTGAACTCAATTATTTCAATTATTTACCTGAGGAAATAACAAGTGAAACAAACATGATCATGTTTAAAAGAAAACTGAGATGCTACTTATAGAAAAATGTCTGTATAATATAAGTGATTTTAAGGAAGCATGACTACTTCTGTTCTGTAAGCTTTGTGTATATAGGCTTCTCACTCAACGAGCGATGTATATATGTAAATGTATAATGATGTAATTATTCGTAAATAATCTATCTTGAATTAGTAAAGTAGTTTGTAATTGTAAATTATGCCATGTATATATACCAACAATTCTGACAATGCTTACGATACGATACACTTACTAGTTACGGCAACACATGTAATCCACAGCTGCTTATAAAATACAATACAATACATCTGGAAAATTAAAAAAGCCGTACAAACCGAAATTAGGAAGTAAATGGAAATAGACGAGTTTGGTTGCGACATGTATGGTCTTGCAGTTCGAGACTCGTTACTTCATATGTGTAGTATGTATCTAGCTATTAGATACATAAAATCGTACAAAAATACAAAAGAACACTTTTATTTTGCTCTAGAAATTATCCGTAAAACACCACATCCGGCTTAAATAAAGTGAGAACTATCCTTGTGCATTGAAAAAATGATGCTCTTTTATCTGCGTATTTCACTTTTATTTAGAATACAAATTCGCATTAGAACTGGGAGTAGGATTTTTGATTGGATATTGCTTTACGTCTCATATTTATGCAACATGGCTAATTGATTGGATATTGCTTAACGTCTCATATTTATGCAACTTGGTAAGTCGAGACAAATTGGTTAATCGCGACGATTAGTATTAGTATAAGAAGTTTAAAGGCGCTTCAACGGCAAAGATTATTCGCGCCTCCAAGATATTAAGTTGACTATGTATGGATGTAAAATATGGTTAATTAAATGTGTTTTTCAAATCATTGTTAGTTAGTTAGTGTTGTTTTAGGGCACTCAACAGTAGAGTTATCAGTGCCCATGTCAAGTGGTTTGGAATCTTCCAAATTTTCTTTTTCCATAATTGTGGATGAACACCATATTTTCTTCTTTCCAAGGGGAGGAACGTAAGGAGCGACGCGGAGGGACAAGGGGTGGACAGGCCTGTGCTGGGGGGTGAGACTCGACGCAAAATTTACGTGGTTTGGTTGATTTCCGTGCTCTATTCCGACAATCGGTAGACTCAACGAATCTTTCGATTCCGTCTGCTATTTGGTTGAGGAAACACTTTCGACAGTCGTAAATTTGTAAACAACAAAATCCTCCATTTTTATTTCGATAACATAGCATTATATTTTGCTTAAATACCGGAATATTTCGTGATTTGTTACTCCACAGTACACTTGTTTGACTCTTTATAAGTTGTTTATTGTTGCACAATATTCTGTTTCCTTTATTCTTTATTATAAACATAGGAATTAACAAACATACCTTAAATTTGACATTGTTCGCGTACACAAGATAAAAAAACAAACCACGGCTGCACAAAAACTCACTGCCTTATATATATGCGGCTGGCTAGTTTCTTCTTACATAATCATGGCGGTGGATTTTATAACGAAGCTTCCGATTGGCTTAACAATGGTTAAATCCTTGCCACAGCCGCAAGTCACGGAATGATTCCGAAAATCGGAAACGAAACTCGAGTCTACCAAATGTTGGAAATGTTTCTTTATGGACGGAATCAGATAATTCAAAACCACGTGGAAGTCGAGTCCAGTCGAGTCTCACCCCCCAGGTCAGAACCAGCTACAAGCGTATGGGGAGGGCAGGGGTTCCCCCACGTCATGGACGTCTCCGTCTTGTGTTCAATTCATTGTCTATCTGAGAAGTTATATTTTTGAAAATTTGTTATAAAAATGTAACATCCATATCCATATGCTATGGGTATAAAAAATAAAAATTATGGTTTAGGACACGCAGGCATGGCAAAGTTTTCATCTCAACATTATTGATGCTTAAAGGTCTGTGTATTAAATAAAACTTAAAATTTATTATAGGCAAAAAAGTAACAATTGTAACACTCCGTGCAGAACTCGAGACTTCTGGAGACTTTAATGGTTCCAGGTCGTCCCTATTAAGGATTCTCAAGTCAATGGGATTTTTTTTTAAGTTGATAAAAGAAAAGTGATTATGGAGAAGCCAGACGTAGTTTCAAAGAGATTGGTATTCCTTAGGGAATACATGACACTAAAGAGAAGCCCTAATCCTCCTACTTTTGTGTTTCTGGACGAAATCTGGGTCTTCCTGCACGGTATCGACATGAAGACCTGGACTCAGTCTGATAACCTGGTGGCCGTTCCTAGACGGCCCAGGGGGACGGCACACGGTGCATTGTCTTACATGCCGGTACCAGTGTGGGTTTTGTCCCGGGTGCTGACCTGTTGTTCTCGTCCAAAGCAAACACAGCAGATTACCATGGCGAGATGAACGGGGAAACTTCATGAAATTGGATCTAAACGCAGCTTCTGCCGGGACTAGAGAAGTTGGGGGCTGGACCATATGTGATTTCTATGGACAACGCTTCGTACCATAGCGAAGTGGTTGAGAAAAAGCCTACTTATGGCTGTACAAAACCAAAGCTAATGTTAGGTATTTGGTTCTTAACCTTAATAACTGAAAACCAAGCTAAATAAGGTTAATATTGGTTTGAGTATTTGTGTTTAGATTTTGATTGGATATTGCTTTACGTCTCATATTTATGCAACTTGGCTAATCGAGACGAAGGGAGACACGTAAGGGAGGACGCGGGGGGACAAGGGGTGGACAGGCCTGTGCTGGTCAGAACCAGCCACAAGCATATGGGGAGGTCAGGGGTTCCCCCACGTCGTGGTCGTCTCCGTCTGTGTCATCATCCGTCCGTGTTGTCTTTGTCGTCGCCGTCGGGGAGGTAGTCATTCTCTTGTTCGTAATAAACCGTATGAAGTAAGCCTTCCCGAACACGGCAGGTACAAACACACTAAGGGTGATGATAAATGATTATTCTCATCTTTTAAAAATACTCCGCGATGCCTTTATGAAGCATGTCGCTTACTATTATACATACATATTATGAACTTTGCACAACTTAGTTTGGAGCTAATTTAATTTTCATCGAGTGTCGTAGACCACTTGAGGTTTTGTTTCTTGTTATTTGCATTCTTTTGGACCCTCTTAATTTTTACATTGGCAAAGACAAGTTGGTTTTACCATTGAGTATTGTTAAAATATTAATCATCGATACTTGTATCTTCAGAAAGGTTATACGTTAATAAATGAACATTAATTTTAAGGTCTTTGGTAGAAAAATCACAACTTTTTCTTTTTGGACCGATTGTTGTGAAATTTTGCATATTTGTTGCTTCACATTACCAAAGACAATAATTGTGCATGGGTTTTGATTATTTTTTAGCTAATTTTATGCATATTAAATAATGAATGTTTTTGATTTATTAATTGGATTTTGCTTAACGTCTCATATTTATGCAACTTGGCTAATCGAAACGAAGAGAGGGACGTAAGGGATGACGCGGGGGACAAGGGGTGGACAGGCCTGTGCTGGTCAGAACCAGCCACAAGCGTATGGGGAGGGCACGGGTTCCCCCACGTCGTGGTCGTCCCCGTTGAGACATCATTGAGTTAGCTTCAATTATTATTTTTATTATCTCCCACCGCATGCACATTTTTGGTTTAGGTGAATGAAGACTTTGCCGCACTCTACCGAAATCAAAATATGACCGATGTTATTTTGAAAGTAGAAGGTCACGACATACCGGCGCACAAACTGATACTTGCTGCACGGAGCCAGTTCTTGCTGCATGTTTATTCAGGCATGGCCGAAACTAATAGCAAGGGGGTCGTGATACCAGAGATAAAGTTCAGTGTCATGAATGAATTAGTAGAATTCATCTACACAGGTGCTCAACCTAGCTTCTCGGACACAAGCCTTACCTCATGATGGCTGCTGCTGACAGGGTAAGTTCAATAGTTACTTATCACAGTCAGAGAATATGACCAAAAAAAATTAGTACAAAAACTTGTTAAAGATTAAAAAACATTAAAAAAAAAAAACCCTTATGAAAATGGGGACACTTGAGAAAATAGGGTGCTTAAACCGGTTTGGTGATTTTGCGCCACCTGTGATAGATATTGTATAGTCGTCCGTTTACAGTTGACGAATTTGGAAATCCTCAAAGGGACAAAAGACCAGATTTGTTCACACCTCTTGACAAGATTATCTTCCTCTGGTTCACCGGGAAATAGTCTCGGAGGTCCCCAGGGGATTAAAATCTATTATAATGAATAGCAAACCCGTCGCCAAATCATTATTTTGGTTTCCATTATTGCGCTTCATTGGTTTGCCAAAGAGGCGCACAATGAAACTTCAGCCGGGCAACATTGACGACGGTCAGCGAAGACGGGAATTTTAAATTACAACCCTCGTAATTGGTTATAACAAAGTGGCTTAAAATTCCGCCGCCTGTGATGTTTATTTTGATTGGTTGGGGTATTCTTAAACGTTATATTTAAGCAACTTGCTAATCGAGACGCAGGGGGGGACGTTAGGGAGACGCGGGGGACAAGGGTGGGGACAAGCTCTCTGTAAAATTTTAAATACCATTTACTGAAAAAACTGATTTTGTATAAAGGGACGCGTTCTTCTTGAGTCTCTACTGTTCTCTGAGCATTTGAACATGGGCCCCACCAAACACCACAAGAAAAAGACAAGAGGGTTTAAGAGCACGTCAACAGGTTTGTCTAAAGTGCGCCGACTTTGGTATTTTAGTATTTATATTTATTTAAATTTATATTTAATTATGATATTATTTTATCATATTTATTTTAGTTACTCCCCTACACACGGGCCAAACCACGAGCAGGTTGCAAACAGGACTTTGATGGCATTGTGATGCTCGATATATAAGCACACATTAATATAGGTTTAAAAGATTAAAAAAAAATAGAATTTATGATATTTGGGGGTAAATGTAACAGATAGAGAAAAAGTATTATTTTAAAATTGGTAATACTGGTATTCGCTTTAGTTTATCCCCATTCAGTACTCGTTACAACAAACTGGCAATGTCACGATAAACAAACACCCAATGAATCTCATAATATATTTATTACTGTCTCACACATTGTTATAATAATTAAATATTAATATAAACAGATCTAGACCTGAACACTTTTTAGCATTATAAGCTTAGCTTATATAAATTGCGTTGATTTTAGTTAAATCTCTTATCACATACAATACTGGCTTTCCATAAGATGAACAATGGCACTATGTTTTAGTAGGGAAATAAACTTTGAGTGAGACTTCTTTGTCAAGCATACTAACAGCTTTCCGCCAATTCTACGGTAACAGAGTCACATGGAAAATTAACTTAGTGGGAGCGGTACACGACATGAAAAACGATAATACTGCACTTTTTGAACACGGTTTGCCGCTAAGCACAGTTGTAGGTGGGACCAAAAGTAATATTTAAGGATGTGGAGGCACTCGAAATTTCCCTTAGAATTCAAAATGGCGGCCATTTTTCAAAACGATATCCTCATATACAAAAACTCTTTTGATGTGTCTAATAAATCATGTTTGGTATCGTTTTCGTATATTTCCGACTCGGATAACTCGAAAATAATGTCAAAATAAAAATCTGTGTAACATTTTAGAAGTTTAACATGTATTTAGTAGTATTTTCAAGAAAATCTTCATAGATTTGGTCCAACGTAGAAACTCCTTTACACTACCACCTGTAATTGCTTCTAGCAGTAAATTATTATGATTATAATGTTAAATTTAAAACCGAAATTCATTTTTTACCTTTTGGCCAGTCTTTGCTGCGGCAACCAGAGGTGTTCAACAGGTGGTTAATGATTATTGTGCTGATTAATATGCTAGCATTAATATGCATAATATGCAGGCCTGTGCTGGTCAGAACCAGCACAAAGCGTATGGGGAGGCAGGGGTTTCCCCACGTCGTGGTCGTCATTAGTTTCAGGGAGTAAAACTCCCCTAATCACGGGCCAAACCACGAGAAGGTTGCGAGTTGGAATTTGGTGGCAAAGACGGCAGGGCGCCGGCTCCCTACGAAGTGGTCCTCAAAGCCCGTTTGAAGTCCCGATTCCTCAAGGAGTATGCTTGGCCCCTTGAGCGAGGGACGATAGACGGCTTTGAATCAGTGGTTTCATAAGTGACCAATAGGGTTTGTACACCCAAACCCGAATATTGTGACTTGAATTTTTCTCCTTGGATTCCAGTATCTAGACGGAAAGGCAGAAGCCCATCAGGCTCTTCCCTGTTTTGTCACTCATTATTTCTTAACGTCATCCATTTCGGTCACATTTATGTTCGTTTCGTGACACAGACAGACACACCGACAGGCCTGCGGTCGGGCAGTTGGACAGGACGTATGGACACCCCTCTCGACTTCGCTTGGTCGAGCAAAGGTGCGAAAACCCTGGGTGTTGTTCTGGGGAACACGCCAGCTGTAGTGGCTAGGAGCCTGGAGGAACTGCTCGTTCAGTTCCGCGCTGCAATCCTAAGGTGGCGTTTTAGGGCGTCGGCCATGTCGCTTCGTGGTCGCGTCCTGGTTGCCAACCAGTTCCTAGCTCCAAGGCTGTGGTACACGTTCCAGATTGTACCTCTCCTCCGGCTCTTGTCAACCGGATGCAGGGAGAACTGGCAAACTTCGTATGGGCGGGCAGGAGGCACTGGACTCCTTTACGAGACCTCTGCGCTCCTGTCCATCTGGGAGGACTTGGACTTGTTCACCTTCCGTCCAAGGTGGCCATGTTCCGGGTGTTGTTTGCTCACCGATTTTTGACCAACTTGGTTGGACGACCATCCTTGTCACGCAATGACCCGCCACTTCCTCGGAAAGTACCGACGTCTGGGTCTTAGGTGGCAAGTCTTGTTTCACCCCCTCATCGATGGGCCTGCAGCCCGGAGCACGTCCGAGTTCCTCCGCATGGTCTGGTTGCTTGGTTCTCCCTGCAACCAATGCCAAGAAACTTCCCCTCTACTGTCTGGGGTCTGCGTGACATCCCTCTCATGTTGACCTCACTGATCCCTACAGCGACCACCCCGTTTATTCCATCCTGGTCTGCACTGGGATGTGGGACTTCCGGGGACCTACTCGTCGGTGATGAGTGGGTAGACGTGTACTCACTAGAGGGCTTCGACAATCTGCCTCGTCGTATACGCGAAGCCCTGAGGATCAACGGGAAAAGGATCCGGGCTTTTTGTGACCTCCGCTTTCGTCGGGTCAAGGAGATCCCAGGTCCTGAACCCTGGCCACCATCGCTCTTCTACCGTCGCCCGCTCTCTGGCCTGTTGGTTCCCTTTAATTCCCGTGATCAACAGGCGGACCATCCTGCTTGACATCATGGTGAAGGGGCTCGGCATAGACGGTTCCGCAGAGGGTAAATGGTCCAATGACCGCATCAACTGGAAAGGCCTAGCCAGCCCACCATCCTTGGGACTAGATTCCGAGGTGGTGTGGCGCTTCAACAAGAACCGTCTAGCCGAATTGATTAGATATTGCTTAACGTCTCACATTTATGCAACTTGGCTAATCGAGACGAAAGGAGGGACGTGAGGTTTGATTGGATATTGCTTTACATCTCATATTTATGCAACTTGGCTAATCGAGACGAAGGGAGGGACGTAAGGGATGACGCGGGGGGACAAGGGGTGGACAGGCCTGTGCTGGTCAGAACCAGCCACAAGCATATGGGGAGGGCAGGGGTTCCCCCACGTCATGGTCGTCTCCGTCTGTGTCATTATCCGTCCGTGTTGTCTTTGTCGTCCCCGTCGGGGAGGTAGTCAAAGGGAAGGGGCTTTCCGACGACGACCAAGAGCTCGCCATTAGTTTCAGGGATCCCCTATTAACGGGCCAAACCGCGAGAAGGTGTCGTGTTGGAATTTGAAGGCCCCTCTTCTGTCAGGCACTGACCCTGTAAAAACCTTCGGTTACATTAGTGACCGATAGGGTTTGTACACCCAAACCCTTGCATTGTTAATTGAATTTTTCTCCTTGGTTTTTAGTATCTAGACGGAAAGGAAGAAGCCCATCAGACTCTTCCTAGTTTATTTTTATTCTATTGTTTCTCATTATATCTCTTATTAAGTCATTTTGATGTTTCGTCACATTAATGTCCTTTTTGTTCCTCGTTTTTGAGAAAATACCCTTTTGGAATCTGTTAACTCTCCCCTTTTGTTTCAATTATAAATAAGTAAATAAATAAATAAATAAATAAATAAATAAATAAATAAATAAATAAATAAATAAATAAATAAATAAATAAAAAATAACCACATTAACACAAACGATGGGGGAGACTCCTCTTCTGTCACGCACTGATTTAGTAAAGACCTTTAGTGGTAGCGGTACACGACATGAAAAACGATAATACTGCACTTTTTGAACACGGTTTGCCGCTAAGCACAGTTGTAGGTGGGACCAAAGTAATATTTAAGGATGTGGAGGCACTCGAAATTTCCCTTAGAATTCAAAATGGCGGCCATTTTTCAAAACGATATCCTCATATACAAAAACTCTTTTGATGTGTCTAATAAATCATGTTTGGTATCGTTTTCGTATATTCCGACTCGGATAACTCGAAAATAATGTCAAAATAAAAATCTGGGTAAAATTTTAGAAGTTTAACGTATTTAGTAGTATTTTCAAGAAAATCTTCATAGATTTGGTCCAACGTAGAAACTCCTTTACACTACCCCTGTAATTGCTTCTAGCAGTAAATTATTATGATTATAATGTTAAATTTAAAACCGAAATTCATTTTTTACCTTTTGGCCAGTCTTTGCTGCGGCAACCAGAGGTGTTCAACAGGTGGTTAATGATTATTGTGCTGATTAATATGCTGCTCTTTTAATAACACGGTTTGGCACTTGGCTTAGTTGAAGCTGGTACCCAAAAGATTTTTTTAAGATGTGGAGGCAATAAAAATTCCCTTCGAATCCAAGATGGCGGCGATTTTAGGAATGTTGACCTTAGTAACAAAATTCTTGCAGTTTTTCAAATTCATCTGTGTTTGGGAGTCATTTTCGTATGTAAGTGACTCTCAGAATACAAATATTACTTCAATATTAAAGTAAAATAACAAAAATTTAAGAAACTGAGTATGTTGTAGAATTTAAACTTAATACTGGAGTTTACTTGGCCTGTGTTTACTTTGTGACGTTGTTAAGAGGAGTCGCTGAGGCTGGCTCGGAGACGAGTTTCAGAACTCAGTTTTCTGTTTTTCTTTCTTTCGGGTAAACGGTTAATAACGTCGGTATAATATTTCACACGAACTTTTATAAAGAATCAATCTATGAGATCCAGTACGCGTATTCCTAAATTAATTCATTAATTTTGAATACACAAATCGTAAAATCTCCGTAATTTACTCAATTTTGGTGAACTTCGGAAATTTATTACAAGTGTACAGATTATTTTTAACGCAAATTCGTATACTGAATATCAACGATTAAATCAATGTGAACTAGCAGGTTAATGTGGTTCCATCGTAGTATAAATGGTTTGGTGATAATTTCTAGAATTGAAATCCATGTTTTGGATTTCCCATTTTATTTCGCGTTTTGGACTTAGGTCTCGCAATGGACCTTTTTTTTGGCTCATTATTTGCAACCAAGTGAAGTTATCTACATAAAAGTACTAAATTAACATGCATGCCAAATTTGATTATGTATAACCAACCGTTCAGCATAAATCATCAACACCTGCAGGGGCGCCAACTTTTCAGAACGACTGTGGGTGCTCAAAACTTAGACAAACTATGGGGTAGAGCAGTAGCGGCTCTGGGGTAGTTTTACTGGTGAGGCGAAATTATTATCCCGGAGGTAGTATATGGGGACCATACGGGAGGTTCGGGGGGCAAAGCCCCCCAACAATAGTGCCGCAGACGAAAATGTTGAAAATTAGGTTTTTAGAGTGCGTTTGGTGCGTTCTCAGTTTTTGTGCAGTCAAAACTGGAAACCCACCAAAAAGAAGTGAGTCACTGAGGTGATAGATTATATTACATCCCCGCTAGTGGTTGGCACTGGGGGCTTTGCGGTAGTTTCGAATCAGCCCTACTTTTTTATTATTATTATTATTATTTTTTCTTTTCTTTTCTTTTCATTCTCCACCCTTTTTATATTTGATTCATTCATTAAATGCATATAATATCATTTTTATTTGTTACCAAAATTGTTGTGTTTAATGCATTGTTCTTGTAATGCTACTATTTCAAATATTTACGAAAATGTAGTTTATTGTTGTTTCTGCATCTATGTAATTAGATTTATTTGTTGTCCTCCTTTGTAAATCAGTTTTTATAACTGAATAGGATAGACGTTAAATAAATAATTAATAAATAAATAAATAAATAAATAAATAAATAAATACAATTGTCACATTGAAAAAATAAATATTGCATATATACCATTCAATTCCGTATGTGTGTGGATGCGCAGAAGAACTACCGTTTGTGATGATTTGTGTGGGTGCACAGCTCCTACACAAATCTATCTCGTGGGTGCTTTGGCCCTCCTGCACCCACGGAGCTGGCGCCTATGAACACCTGAGTGCGCGCATTTGAGTTGGGCCATGCAAGCTCAGCAAATTTTAGTCCAATGGCCACTTAAAAATGGTAGCTATAACCTGTTCAAAGAATCTCTCAAACGCATAGTTCCTTGGTTTCTTGTTTTTGATCACACACATTACTCTCGCTGATTGACAATTCATTTAAAAGACCTAGAAGAGCTCTCAACACAGGTCTCAGCGTTCACCGTGAGTTCTGTAGTAGAAACTAAATAATCTACAAGACTCCCAGACCATTCTCTGCCCTTGCCGTAGATAAAGCACACGAACAAAATAATGCTCTTATTAAGGGTGACCGTGGTGTAGTGGGCCTAACAGAAGATCCAGTGGCTCTTTGGAGGTGGTCAGTTGCATGTCCTAAAGTCTGCAGGTTACACAGTGAATTTATTCCCGCACAAGATGAAACCCCAAGTATTCTTCGACAACATGAGCAATACTCAGCATACCAGACTATTGTTTAAGGAAGACACTTGCGCTCAGATTTCAGATCCAGATTTAGCACGCTTTTATTCAACTTCATTGATACAGATAATACATAACATAACATTAACAGCCGGGTGTTAGTGAGCAGGGAAGGTGTTGACACATTAAACTCTCTTGTAGATGATGGCATCAATTTGTATAAGGTTTTAAGGGATATATATATTTATAGTTGATAACTTAATAACTACTTTTCAACCCTTAAAGACAGTGAACAAAAAGATCTTCACGGCTAAACTAAAAATTACGTCTGCAGGCAACAAGAATAAGAAGTGTGATGACTGATGAGCAACTTTTCTCTAAACTATTCATTGCAAGTCAGCACAGGGAAATTGAATTAGATGACTTTTATCCGCACGAAAATCAGGCTTGTCCCCCATCGATTTCAGCAAATGGTGAGCTGCGCATAGGTCACAAAGGCAAAACTGACCATTAGCACTCAGAGATTTTCACGCATTCACTGATTGTGACACAGTGTCTGCTTTTAATTCCTAAGGCAAGCGTTCTGCCAAGAGAGCAATGTGTGAAGTTAGTGAAGAACGCGGCATAGAAATAATAAATTGCTTTAAACAGAAAATCTTAAACACCTTTATTCTTTACTAAATACATATCAATTAGTCGATTTGTGATAAAATCAGTAGTGAATTTGTAAACTGTACGTATCATTAATATTTTGAGCTCAAATTCGTGTTCTCTGGCTCAAATTCATATGGACTTGACACCAAACATGATATTATTAGTCGTTTTGAGCAAAATTTTGTGTTCAAAGGTCATTTCCAAAAATCGACGCCATCTTGGATTCGAAAGGAATTTTAAATGCCTCCACATCTTAAAAAAATCTTTTGGGTACCAGCTTCAACTGAGCCAAGTGCCAAATCGCGTTAAAAAAGAGCAGCATATTAATCAGCACAATAATCATTAACCACCTGTTGAGCACCTCTGGTTGCCGCAGCAATGACTGGCCAAAAAGTAAAAAAATGAATGTCGGTTTTAAATTAAACATTTAAATCATAATAATTTTATGCTAGAAGCATTTACAGGGGTAGGGTAAAGGAATTTTTGTCGGACCAAATCTATGAAGATTTTCTTGAAATACTACTTAATAGATGTTAAACTTCTAGAATTTCATCCGGATTTTATTTTGACATTATTTTCGAGTTATTTGAGTCGGAAATATACGAAAACGATACCAAACATGATTTATTAGACACATCAAAAGAATTTTTGTATCTGAGAACATCGTTTTAAAAAATGGCCGCCATTTTGAATTCTAAGGGAAATTTCGAGTGCCTCCACATCCTTAAAAAATTACTTTTGGTCCCACCTACAACTGTGCAAAGTGGCAAACCGTGTTCAAAAAGTGCAGTATTATTTTGCGTACCGCTACCACTAACTAGCATCATTCACGATCGTTGTTCTTACAAAGAACCATGTTATGAACTATGCCTGCACTCATTGGTTTGCAATCTAGCCATGCTCGTAAAGATAATAAAGTATGTTGGCATAGGGGATAGGCGTGCAAAAACTCGATTTTAGAATAACAAATAATAACTTTCCTTAGGAAATGTAGGCTTATACCTACTTTGAAGATATTATAAAAGTTCTATTATTTTTCTTTTCAATGATGCCAAATTAATATTTTCTGTGATTTAAACAGAATAAAACTTGTCATGCGTAATCCAAAAGACTTTGATTCGGACCCAGGCGAAAAGTCGAATTGAGATAAGATTAGATTAGTTAGTAGAGGTCAGAAGACAAGATTGTAAAACCAGAGCAGCCGAGAAGTATGGGTCCATTAACTTGGCTCCCACAATTTGAAATGCACAAGTTAAACGAATTGGTCAATCAGATCAACAGGGAGATCAATGCGACAGTGTTGAGCTGGTACTTGACGACAGGAGAGTCAGGTGATGGCCGCCAGAATATCTGTTGGTGAATTCGATCTTCAGGATGAAGTACTGGAATGAGATAATTGGAATAATGTTCCTATATAAGATCATATATCCGTTCTGATAGATCTGTGATATCTGAGTTATATGATTTGGATATATTGTTCTCATGGTATCAGCTACAAAACTTAAAGAACCGTTCAATGATAATTGTGTATTGTTAAATTCCAACATAAATCACTTCTCTTAACGTGTAATCGTCTCACTTTTCTAATAGATCTTTACCAGCCACACTTTATTCTTGTAACATTCCTCCTCACTCCGGGTTGGGACCTACTGCTACAATCCCAAGATCTGGGCGAAACCAGAATCCCAAAAGAATATCAGGTGCAAACGCTGCTGATATTATTAATGTGATACATTCTTGGAGCGAGAAGAACTCAGGAGGTGCCATCAGAGCTCCCGACTTGGTGCGTCGAAGCTTTGTCCCTCCTAGAGGGCCAACAATCCCATTCCCAGTTTTTGCAATCCCTACTGACCCTGAAGAACTTGTTCTTCATGCAGCAGTCCTCTTGGGCCCGGCCAACCTTCAGGGCAATCCCTCAAATCAAACTGTCACTACCTTGTATTTCAATTTCTTAAATGTATTGTTTAGAGGCATTGCTCCATTAGCGGCTCGCATGCTAAGTAGATGTCAGTTCTCCGGATTTATCCCGGTCGCTATGACAGATTGGGCAGTGGCAGCCGGATTAGTAGATAATGAACAGGAGCTCACATATTTGGCTACTTCCGTGAATGAATTCAACATGAATGACATTTATCTCATGACCGGTATATATTCACTCATCTTTTGTAAACATTTATTATCTGATAACTTTGGGCCCTGGATGGACCGGCGGCTACAATCTTACAGTACGGCCGCCGGGGTACCCAAGCTTCTCCTAGCAGAGGCTCATGCGTTATTATCGTCTCATCACTTTTGCATGGTTATTTTTGAGTGTGTGTGGTTGTGCGCGGAAGCTATCTTTGAACACATCAGGTTCCCTCACGTGCAAACACACCCTCAAGATGTTATCAGGTTAGAAGGTATTGTTCGACAGTTA